>JAUYWG010000039.1:14502203-14519986 GCA_034779775.1 Enteromius afrohamiltoni | reverse complement strand
CACGGTGGATTGTGTTCACTGACAATGGTTTCTGGAAGTATTCCTGAGCCCATTCTGTGATTTCCTTTACAGTAGCAGTTACAGTAGGTTTGTATTTGTATTTTATAATAATCCTACTGCCATCCTATAGCAATATCAGTGTTGTCTATGAAAAGGAATGGAAAGAGATTTTGTTCTCTGTTCAATTTAGAGTTCTTAAAGAGGTTTGAGTTGGCTTTAAGGCTATGATGGTCTCACTTTATTTTAAAGTCCAATTCATGATATTAAAAAACTTTAACTATGGCTTTTGCCTAAATAAACTCCTAATTTTCTGCTTATTAATAGTAAGCAAGTTTACAACTAGTAGGTATTGGGTAGATTAGGGATGCAGAATAAGGTCATGCAGAATATGCGCCATCTTGTGACAAACACTGGACAACTTAAGGTGCAATTTAATACTTGTAAATAACTCAAATACATCCATTATTATATATTCATATTTAGATGTTATAAATTGTCTTACTAACGTTTGAATGTTAGTCACGTGCCGTATAAGCCGTATAATAAGCGGGATAATGTAGAGGCAGCCAGTAGTTATCGCAGAAATAAGCCCCGACAGAGGGTCTTGTATCACGCTGAAGGGGCTTTTTTTCTTACAGACTGTAGATACCCTAAGACAATTCTTTACATACATTTTTTAAACTGTCAGAGAAGCCAGCATTCAAAGCTACACATGTCCGCTAAACAACAAAGAGCAGACAACAATGAGAGAGAAGAAAGGCTGTATGAATCTATTCAGTAATTCAATGAGAAGGCTCTTGAGAGCACCAGAGGTGTGCATCACAGAGAGATCTATTTGTGACTGGAGGGAGACGAGCGTGAATGGACCAGTTTATGAGCTATATAGCACTAACTACAGAGCACAGCACATTCCCTGGTTTCTATTATCTTGAAGAGATTTCACTTGACTAAGAAGCAATAGCATTGAAAAGTAATCCGAAAATATACTTTACATCTGAATCAAGTTACCCCTGAAATGCAGTATATGCTATCTGTATGACTATTAGAAATGATGCATTAGAATAAGAAGTGTTGACTTTGCGTTCAGTCGCTATGGCACCAGCAAACACTAAATACATACCCATCCATCCTTATTTGAAAAGTTTCCTGTAAAAGGTTTCTGTTTATTAAAGCACAAATGGCTGATATTAACACACACTTTGAGATGGTTCAGTACCTCTACATTCAAATGGCCTGGAATATTTGCTGCTGAAATAAGCAGTGAATACATATAGTGGCCCAACAAGCGTTAGGTCTAGCGTAATTTGTTTGCAGATTAATTATATTTAGGCTTTTTAAAAGTCCAAATACTCTTTCAGCTTGCTGTTTGTATGGCTTCAGCTCTAAAAAATGTAAAAACACAGCCAGGGGAAAGGCTGGCAGTGAAGGAAACGCAATGGATCGTTTGTTTTTATTTGTGATGATGGGTATGTGTATGTGCAGGGCAGTCAACAGCACAGTTGCTCCAGCTGAATCCACAGAGCACCAGACAATTTTTGCCAATTATGTGTGATTGTGCTTTCATTAAATACACTGCAGGTGGTGTATGAAGCATCTTTTGGCAGCCAAGAGAAAACGCCTCCTACACATGGCCTTGCGACCCACACAACAGAGTCCTTCCTGAGGATAAAGGGAAAGAGCAAGAGAGAGGTTTTACGTTACTCTGCAAAAGCAAATATGCTTGGTTTGATGTGGAGCGGCCCAATCGATTCTTGTTTACAGTGTAAACAAACTTACAGTAAACACGTTTTTGATACCGATTCGGAAATCCGACCAATTACCTGTTGTGAGAAGTTGAAGAACATTTCTGAAATCATCAAAAAAAAACTAAGTAACCTTTCACTAAATTTTTTAAGTTTGTCAAAGCTAGTATAAATCGATGCTGATTGACCGGCTAATTGATGATCTCCCAAAGCAATTACAAGGGCTTTTTGATCATAAAAAGCGTTGATCTTGCCAACAGGATGATATGACATCCTAGCCTCTGAGTCATCCCAAATGTGCGGCTGTGATCTATTCAAAGTGGGTTTAAAATAGCTCTTTTAGCTGTGTCATGAGTTCTCCATCTACTCCAGAAAGCATATGCCTTGGAGGCTTCTCTAAAATAATCTCTTATAAGCCAAAATCTTAAAGTTATAGTTTTATGACCCTCTCTTTTTGTATCCATTAAGCCTGACAATGAATTGTGAAATCATTAAAAAAAAAAGGTCCTATACACTACCGTTCAAAAGGTCAGCTAACACTCTTATCTTTGCAAAAGCTGCATGTATTTGATTAAAAAGTCTTTAAAACAGTAATACTGTGAAATATTATATAACTTTTTTTATTTATTTAATAGAAAAGCTAAATAATATTTTTGTGAAAATCATACATTTTGAGGATTCTTTGATGGATAGATTTTTTAAAAGTACAGAATTTATTTGAAACATACTGTCACTTATGATTAACTTAATGTATTCATCATGAATAAAGCATTCATTTCTTTCTGCCAAAAATAAACATATAAATAAATTCCCAAACTTTTAAAGAATATATATTTGCCTCAAATATATAAATAATGCCCCTGGTCATTATTGACTTTCATTATACAGAAAACAGCAGCATAAACTTCTCCTTTTCATTCCCCAGAAGAAAGAAAATCATACAGGAGTGAAAACGCACTCAAATCTGAGTAAACGCTGACAGAACTTTCAACTATTTTTGTAAGTGTATGTACCATCTGCATTCGACGATATAAAAAAGTGCCTATGAAACTGACAGGAAATCAGAGGCAAAACATTGTTTGTTTGTCACGGAAACAGAGCTTGCAGGTATACTTGTCACACAGAAATGCTGAAAAATGCTGGTTGTGGGCTTATTTGTCGGCAGATGCAGCAATTTTGCCCCTGCCAGCACTGTGATGTTTTGACTATACTGACATGAATGCTGCCAGGACTCAGATTTTATGCTGAACTTCCCTCCCACTTGTTCCGCTTCCCTCGCTTGCTGTTTGTCCATCCATCGAAAACACACGCTTACCAGTTAATATATTAACGATTTCTTGCCGTCGCGTTTCCCTGAAGGCATTTTTCAGTGTTATAGATCCCTTAAGTGCTTTCAACGAATGCCTATTTGGCCATATTTACAAACTGAGGATGTTTAATTAGGATGAGAAAATAAACTTGGTCTCTAAGTAAATGCTCTGTAGCATCCCATTTGAGCAATAGATGATCCATTAAGAACAAAATGGACTAACACAGATTTTCTGTAACTTTAGCTGTGTTTTTTGGCTTTCTGAGTCACAAACATTGGGAGACAGTGTGCTTAATCCCCGCCCTGAAGACTGAGCTAGCAGGAAAAGTGGAAAAGGAAAAGTGGGTTAGCCATCTTCAAAGCACATTTTAAAGTTCAGATGAGATCTCTCTCTTAATATAGCTGAGGAAAAAGAACTAAAATCTTTAGTCTTAAAAAAAGACTATAAGCGTCTGCAATTTTTAAAGCCCAGTGCTTTTCATACAGATGTACCTTTTGGCTTAATACCTTTTAAAGTTGCTGTCCTATGGTGATGTGTGTATTTTATTCAGTGTTAAAAACATTCTCGCAAACTGTAAAGATACACATTTACAATAACTTCCTAAAGAATGCCTAAAGAATACTGTGCAAACTTCAGAACAAGCCATTTTGCTTTTGGTGTAAAATCAGGGACACATGCAAAAAATGTTTGATTACTCTCGTCGTCCCCAAATGACAGTAATTTCTGTACTTCTAGACAAACATCATAACTGTGCCAGCACTGAAGTTTCTGTAAGTCAGGGGAATTTGATTTATTATAAACTCAAGGACAATAAAACCAAAGCATGTCCTTCACTTAAGAAGAACAATTTATTTTTGATCTAAAAATATTTTGTTGTTTGAAGTAGCCATGTGGGATTTTTGCCTTACTTAGATCTTGTTACAATCTTACCATAACATTACACTGTGAACACTGTTAACATGATGTATGTATTTGCATTCAAAGTTGATTAAGTGCAACGATTTGGAACAGAATGCAGGGGTCTTGATATGCACAACGAGGAGCCTCGCAACAGCCAAAACCTCATTCTGATGCATAAACCAGCAATTAAACAACAGCAGAAGAGGAATGCTAGATCACAGCTTGCTTAGAATAACCCATTCATTTCAAGGTAAAACTAATAAAATACAATCCCTTCTATGCACATGCACCTGGGCCAGATTTTCGTGACATAGTTAAAAAAATGTTTGTGCCCCCCTTCCGGTATTATTTCCCTCCAAGAAAACAAATAATCATTGGAAACTGTAACATTATTTTCTATCACATTAAGCACTTGTGTTCAGTCAAAAAAAATTAAATGTAGTTATTAATTTGTCTGAGAACGGAGAAAGACCATTCCATTCATAAATAAATAGCCTGGACTCCAGCATCATGCCCGCATTGCCACTTCGGGAGTGCATTATTTCTCTAATAATTTTAATGGCCTGGAGTCACAATCACACATCAGTAGTTCGGATTATTTATTTTAAGACATCTGACATGTTTCCGTTCTGAAATCTTGTGTGAAATCTCTAGCTTTTAAATCTTTGACATGAAAATAGATTATTATTTTTACCCTATTGTTTGATATATTTATCTACTGGGGGTTTTGGTTCTTTTACTGTTGTACAGTATATCCCATATATCTCTTCATTGCGTTTGGGCCCTCCTGGAGGAGCAAGCATAGGCACGTGCCTAGAATGCCTGTGCATAAATCCGCCCATGCACATACATATATTTTATATAACCAAAATGCTGTATATCTACTGAGTCAAACAGCTCCTTCCCCTGTGGAAGTTTCCCACCTACCTGGCAAGCCTGGTACAACAGCTGGTGCTCAAACTTCTTGATCCCCAGGATCTGCTGGAACATCTCGTAGAGCTGGTCTTTGCTCAGGATGAGCTCAGAAGCGGCGCTGGCTGTCATGCGCTGCTGTGCCTTTCGTGGGTCCTCGTCTCCACGGTAGATTGTGTCAAACTTAGCCATCCAGGAGCTCAGCACAGTCTCCTTGCTCAGACCGTCGATCTCTGGCAGGCTCCGGACACGTTTTTCGATATGGCGCTTGAACACCTCGCGACAGTCCAGAGCGGATAAACCTCCTGTTTGGACCATCTTAGCAACACGATCGCTCTTCAGAAAAACCTGCAGTTCACACAGACAAAAATAATTCAAGACATACTTAAAATGAGAGTTTTGCGGCACATCAAAGACATATGCTATGTGCTACCTAAACAATGACTGATTGACCTTTCAATACACAAACCCAATCACTGAATAAAAATAAATAAATACATTCATTTAATATTATGGTCCCACTTTATACAACGTACAGTAACCGTACTTACATTTTAATTAATCTTTTGGTACAAGTACAACACAAGTTTTGTGTACATAAAAAATGTTTAATTGTATGTGTATATTTTTAATTAATTAATTTCTGTAATTACATTTATAATTGCACTGTTGACTTATTTCTTACACCATAAGCATCAAAAGTTTTTTGCAATTTACTATAGACACAGTGAACAACACTAAAACTTATTTTTGATTAAGTAACTTAGTAGTGTAGGCCATCTAATATAAAGTGGGGCCATTATTCTTAGAATATAATACTATATTAATCTAACTGAATAATAAAAAAAAAAAAGTGTTATGTCTATGTTCAATCTTCCTTTCTATAGGACTATAATTAACATAAGACAAAAAAACGGCACTTGCCAGGTCATTTCATCTGCCCATTAAATGTAAGGTTATGATCAAACCAGGAAAACAGTTGTGCCCTTCAAAAAGTTTTACTTGGGTAGCTTGAAAACATTTGCTGTGTTTTCAATCACTTTAATCTGCTAGAAAAAATTATGCCTCAGTGCTCCTTTAATATTCTATGCTGTGATAGATACAACATCATCTACAGTGATATACTGCAGTAATATAACCAACGCCATTAAAGCCATGGAAAGCAATGGTAACTGTAAAATTTCACAGCTTTGAAATGATGAGATCAGTGTGGGCAAAAACGTTGCAGTCCTATGGGTTCTCACTCTGAATTATTCAGAAGATATTTTCTAATTCAAACCGGAATAACATTCGTGATTTTATTCTTTAGTCCAACCGAAACGACTATTGAGTTCCAACTGCCTCCTCTTTTCCTATTCGCAATGTTTCAAATCTGGTTTTATAGAGGTGCTAGTAAAACATGATTTATGTTTTTCTCAACAATTGGAGTGCTTGGCAGTTGCTATTCTTCGTTCCTTTTAAAAGCCCTTCTATCGTTCTCCGTTCAAGAAGACAAATAGAGCTTTAAATTGCTGTCTGGTCCCAATCCAGACTGCAGTTTACTATGAGCTTCTCTTTCTGTGGCCTGCTATGACAAACTGATTCGGAAATGTACAGTTCCTCAAACAAGCCTGCAACAACTTTCCTAGTTGGATCATTATGCAAACCTGAGAGGGGGAAATGAGCAAGTTTCAGAAAAGTATAAAAAAGTTTGAAGAATAAATCACTATGTACTGTGTTAATATGAATTTTTTAATCTTTAAAAAGAATTCAAATCTGTTTTACACATACTGTGTTTTAGGTTTAAAGGTTTTACATTTTTTAGGTTAAAATTTCATGACATAAGAACAGCAGTCTTTTCTGTTTAAGAAGGGATTTTATGAAGTTGATTATTTGCCCATTTCATAACTAATTGCCTGTTATATCTGCAAGTTGTATGCTCAGCTATTAATTCTTGCATAAGTCTACGCATTTCTCAGTTTGCACTCATACTGTATACAACACTCATGAGAATCTTGTAATTGTTACTGGCTACAAGAAATCATTATTTACATCTTTGGCAATTAAAAACAACGCACATGTATTAATGATTTCATATGTGAGGCAGCCTAAAGTATTTTAATAACCACTTTCAGCCATATTGCGCAAGTAAATTAGCATGCACAGAAGCCCAAACCACAGCAACAGGAAATTATGTGTTGACCTTACCACAATATTTGAATCTATTAGAACAGCAATCTTTTCACAGAGCATGTGTAGGCACTTGTTTTTTAGCAAAGGGGAGCCATCCTCAAAGGGCTATTTAGACACTCTCATGTCTATGGTAATTTACTTACAAAGTCGTGTCATCATCAAAATAATCTGCAGAGCGGTAACTACAGCTGGCGACGTAACATTTTAAAATGCATGGTATAATAATCAATGGGTCATTTTTGTTTGCCATCATTAGCCTGAAGGAGAGGTTAACATGTCACAGCCTTGCATGAACAGAGACACCAAACTCATTTGAATTAATTGAGTGCACTATTCTTTAGAGGACAATGTGGCGAATCCACAGGAAAAAGGTTAATAATAAAGAATAATACAAAAATAAATCTAGTACCTAGATTTTTCTTAGCTGCTTATTTTACTGTTAGCTTAGGGGTGCTATGAGATATTTTTAATATCATAAACAACTAACTGTCAGATAGCAATCAAATGTGTTTTCATGTGTGTTTTCATTCCAATCACACTTGTCATTGGAATGGTACTGTATGTTCAGTAAACATCACAAAAAAGGGGAGTGGCCTTCACTTTGTTTTAGCCAATTGGAAAACTAGACAGTTATACAAGCTCTCATGTTGTGTAATTGTACGATTTCAATACACTACAATTCAAATGTTGCAGTCCTGTAAGATTTTTGGAATGTTTTTTTTTTCTTATGCTCATCAAGGCTGTATTTAGCCAATTAAAAATGCAGCAAAAATAGTAATGCTCTAAAACATTATTAGTTAAATAATGGATTTCTATTTTAATATGTTTTAAAATGTAATTAATAAAAAACGTAAAGCTGAATTTCAGCAGCTATTTCTCCACTCTTAAGTGTCACATGATCCTTCAAAAATCATTTTAATATAATGAATTATAAATAATTATTCATTGTTGTTGAAAACAGGTGTGCTACTCAGCAATGTTTTTGGAACCAATAACGTTTTAATTGCCAAAGTTCGCAAGAATATAATTAGATGCATTTATTGTTACCTTTTATCAATTTATAATAAATCATTATAATATCAATAACAACAATCAAAATCATAAAATGTACATTTTACAGTTTAACAACATTCCTCTTTAAGCACTACATTGTTTTATCTTTGGTCTAAAATCAAACCAAAATAGACACTTTTGCCAGGCTTGAGGCAAAAGTGATGCCTTTTGAGTTTAAGAGTAGATGTTTAAATAAAAGGCTGGGTAACCAGTAAGGCCATACATTTATTAAATGAGCAATAAATGAGTCCATTTCTGCCATTCATTCTACTGTTGCAATGATACTTCACCTCAAAATAGCTCTGAACTGCATTGATGAAGGCTTCATCTGCCACAATTTGTGTGTCTCCTTTGAGAAAAGACTCGAAGCGGTCCTTAGTGGTCTGCAGCTGCTGCTTGGTGATCTACAAGGAGAAATGAAAAAATTAAACAACATCAAAATTCAGATAATTGGTGATTGCAAAAACCCCAACAATATTACAGTGCATTTGTTTGTAGTCATTATAGATAATACAATATAAAAATTGTTCGCTTTTTAATCAGTGACTGAATCTAAAATGGTCTCAGTGGAATTTGTTATCAGATTTTGCACAGTCAGATATGGATCCAATTCTATTACGGTTCAGGACTAAAGTAAATGATGTTACCGCAAAAGGGTTAGAGATTTTTCAGAAACAAATGACAAAGCAAAGTGGGTTCCTTTTTTTAGCAGGAGACATTTAATACATCCTTGTTTTTCATGAAACACTCCTACAAGAACATAGTCTCTCCTCGAGTCTACTCTAAAAAATACGCTTTCTACTTTAAGCCAAAAAAAAAGAAACACCTACCTTCTAACTCAATAACACACATTCCCTCTATTCTCACAGCCAGATATCTCTAGCTACATCTCTCTCACACTCATTCTCTCACCTGCATGCTCTTATTTTAACTTTCCCTTTGCTCTGAGACTGTGTACCTAAATTCTTCATATTTTTTTATATATGTTGATTTTTCATGCATAATACATCTTTTTTCACTGCAAGCCTACAAACTCTTCTACTTCCTTCTCTCTCTCTCTCTCTCTCTCTCTCCTAATGTGATTCATCACTCTCCCTGAATGTCATTAGGGCACAAGATGACAGAGTGACGAACGAGTAAGCAACAGAGTGAGAGAAGCGTTGTGAAGGAGAAAAAGAGCAGACCAAACAGTATCCTCCTCCTCCTCACATAAAGCAAAAGAGGGAAGCACTGACAGTTACAGTGCCATTGTGTTTTATGGCAGTGGTTATCAACTGGTTTTGCATCAGGGCCCAGATTTTACAGTGGACATAATGTTGCACCCCAACCCAATGAATAGAAAAATATTTTAAAGTGATTTTTTTAATATTCAGAGGTGCTTGAAAACTCTAATAAACTAAAAACTAATATTATATTATCACTTACATCAAAAAGAGCTGTGATTAAGATTTTTATTTATGGTTTTACTTTCATTTTCCACTGTAAACATAAAAGCAAATGTGTTTGGAACAATATAAGGGTGAGTAAATAGTGATGAATTTTCATTTTTTACTATCCCTTTAACACTACTAAGAACTGCACAACAATACATAAAATTACGAGACGACAGGTTAAATAGGAAAATTGTCAATTCTATAAATGCATAAACAGCAGCGTGTGATTTATCAGCCTAACACATGGAGCAAACACTGGGCCAAATATTGCATTAGACTGCTGAATACGAGAAGTGTGCATAAACATATCAATGTGATTCCAGAGCAATTACCAACAAAAGCAATAACATAAAGCACAAAACACATTGTGGTCTACACAAACCGTTCCAATTGAACCGATGCTTAATGTAGCTTGGTTTGTGTTTTCTTTTCATTTCTACACACTACATTTGGGGGGAAAAAACAAAAGGGTCATATGATGCCCAAATATTGTATATGCAAAGAAAGAAGGTGTAACTTTTATTCTCGCTGTAGTATTTTTGCCACTGCTGCAATCCCGTGGAGATGCTGTGTGTTTTTCTAAATATGGTGCGTAACATCTCAGATATTTGGCCATTAACAATGCACTAGATAGCTGGCCAATAACAGCACACCACACTTTTCAGAATGTTGAGCTTTTAAAATTAAGGCGTTTCAGAATATGTTTGAATTTTAAACTGCGTAAACACATTGTATTACACCAAATAAAATGATATTATCGTTGTCATGACCCCTTTAAAAGTGAATTAAAAAAAAAAAAGATTTTAGTAGAATCTTATAATTTGATTTAGCACTATTTATCCCTGTCCTCAGAAGAGGTTAACAAGTAAAACCACTGTTTATTGTATGGCATAGTATACAGTAATACCGCATGACTCTCTGGAATATTTGATCCTGATTGGTCCATCACGGTGTTGTCAAACATTTTGCATAATGGCCTTGAATAAACTGTAGCACATTCTCATGATTTCCAACATAGCAGTGCTCCCTCCAATCTTTTTTTCCCTCGTAATAAAAACTTAAATCAATATTTCACAGGTTTTTATTTATTCATTTGGTAAGTACCAGTGCAATAAGAAGAGGAGTTTACATTAGGCCAGTGATTATCAGAAAACATAAACCGCCTCCTCTTCTAATCATCTTGTCAGAATACATTTACCGTATTTTTCTCCATATTGTAAAGCATGTATGCATTAGTTCTGTGTATGTGATAGAAGACCAATGATGTGCATGACTATATTCCTTTTTTCTAGTCACTGTTCTAGTGTAAAACTTATCATCACTGAAACATTCAAAACCTTTAAATGTGCCCGACTGCTTTATTGTGCATATGGTGGCTTGCTGAGCATAGCCAAAAAAAACTAAAAAGTATAACAAGATGTTATGTTGCCGTTCTTCTTGAAACCACCAGTGTGACAAAATCTAAAGGAAGCAGGGTTTTCTGTGTGCAAGTGTGTAGGAGGAAGGTGGAAAAGTACAAAGTAGCATGTGCCTGTGAGGCATCACAGCACCATCTGTGTGTTCATCGCTCTGCTACTGTCCTCTCTCCTTCACACACACATAGAACAGTTGACTTTATCTGTCTTCTGAACTGTCTGTACAGAGAAAACTATAACCCTGAAGAACAGCTTGCAGCCCTCAATATTTCAGAGTATGCTTTTCTCTTTGTTATTTCCAGAATAGTTTTTATGAAGGCCGCGTACAGGCACACAGGAGGTGATGTATGTTAACACTCTAACTTGACAGCTCTGGAGTGAGTGTGTGTGTGTGTGCCTGCACGCTTCATGAAGAGAAAGATTAACTATTTTAAATGCATCTATGGCCTTAAAACTAACACACACAGACTAAAAAACTCTCAATTTTAGCACTTACGGGAAAAAAGAAAAAGAAAGAAAGCTAGAAAAGGAAATGATACTGAAATGGCAATGATGAATCTGCCCGTTACCTATATTTACTAGCCCACGACTTTAACCTCAGTGTCTAAATGATTCTCTTCTTAAGCTAATATGTAACTATATCTAATACATGCTCTTTCTTTTTGCTAAAACTATTTTTTAATTGTTTTCTGTAACTGAAATAAAACTGAAAACAATATCTAAATATTAGATGAAAAGTTAAAACCTTAGAAATACTGCCTTGGCAAATAAACTGTTAAAGTATATAGGCCTATTACTTAAAACTAAACATGAAATTGTAGTAAGGCACTGCAGGAAATTAAGTATAAATGAAAACTAAAAAAAATATATAAAAAATAAATGTTAATCTAAAATATTAAAAACATTGTAAAGGCTTGTTCACACAGAGGACCATAACTATAAAGATAAAAATAAAATATAAAAAAATAAAAATAAAATAAAACATATAATCACACAACAGCTGATAAAGGCAGAGAGAAAAGATATTTGATAGACTCACTTTCAGAACTTCAGAGCTGATGAATGATACAAATATTGAGACCCAATCAGAAACCATCCTGCTAAAACGAGAAATTAAAGTGACCGACAAGTGTGTGCTAGAAACAGTTGACAATGTCGTCCACTGATGTGGATGCTAATATCTTTATAGGTTTTGTTCTTGGTGTGAATGGGGTGTGAATATAGCATATAAATAATGCTAAAATAAAAGGCTTCACGGGTGAAACACAATAAAGAACATTACAGTTTTTTAAAGAATTACATTAGGCTGTATGAAGCACCTCTATAAGTCTCTCTACTGAGCCCCTAGATGCGGGCGTGACCAATATCCGTCAGCATTTTAATGGTACCTCCACCCCCATCCAAGATTTCCCATTGATTCCCTCTGGATCCCTCTTATGATGATTGCCCTGTAACAGCCTGATTCATTTGTACACACTCTGAAGCAGTCAAACACATATTTCAACCTCCATACAGTATGTCACCACCAGGCAAGAACGCAAGTTAATTTTAAATAAGTAAATGCTTCCCTACAAACAAGCATAGCAAATCCGGTGCTCTTAAAAAATAGAAAGAAAGAAATGTGCAGCCCTATATTGGACTACACCATCTATTTAAAAGGTAGGATAAGAATATTCCTCCTCTGCAACTGACTAGCAAGAACCAATATATCTAGTCCCATGTAATATAATGTTTCAATAGGAAATATGTCAACACCGAATGGAAAAAATGTATTTCTCCAATGAGCTATTGGGTAGGATCACCTAACAAGAAAGAAATAAAAGATGGTTCATCTGGGCTGGAATATTGTTGACTTATTGTCTTTTTCAGCTTCAGCTAATCAGACTCGAGGCACTGTATCTTTGGAAATACTATCGTAGTGCTTTTTACTTCAGCCTCACCTAAGGAATCCATTCTCCTGCTATAAAATTATCTTTTCAGTGGCTGTATCTTATTTATAGCGTCATTTGCATTTCATTTGTGTAAAAAACAAAAGTGTACATTTTCTTTTGTGTGAATGAAGAAGCAGAGGAAGAAAATGAAGCACTCTTTCATGTGTGTGTGTGTGTGTGTGTGTGTGTGCACACTCAGCAGCAGACTGCAGAGTCGTTAGTAATTATGATAATGGCATGAGTGCAGCAGCTTTTGCTGTGGGCCAGAGATGATGCATAAGAGAGAGAGAAAGAGAGAGAGATAGGAAATATGGATGAGTGATTATAATGTTACTTCACAGAGGGGGGAGTTGTACGTTTGCATTCAGTCGTTAACATTTTAATTGTTTTCATAAAAAACTGAGAGTCCAATTAAACCAAATTTAGTTTTTAGTTATCTCAATGTAAATTTGTTTTTAGGTTTGGATTGGGGATTTCAATTGGTTGGCACCAAAGAAAGGGGTTGATGGGGAGGAAAGCAAGTTGCATAACTGAATGGGGGAGAGAAAATGGAGGTGTTTGCCAAATTTAGACCCAGACAACTAAATGAAATGGAACAAGAGGCTGAATTTAAATGGAACACACAAACCCAAATTCAATATAGCACTCTCATCGTAATCATTTGTAAGTACATTATGTACAACTTAAATGGATCTTCCCACTGGATTTCAGAGTTTATCTTAGACAAAGTTTTTCAAATATATTAATGCATTTTGATAAGGCTTTTTGATTGAAGCAATTGAATGCTAAATGAATGAAAAAAGATGAAAGATTAATTGGTCACATTTATTTTCATCTTTTATAAGTCTCTTATGTTCATCAATGCTGGATTTAATAAAAAATCACCTATTTTAATATATATTTAAAAGATAATACCAGTGCTATTAAAATATTTATTATTATTATCAGGGTTGACAAAGATTGTGCAGCAGTTTTGTGGAAGCTTTAATGCATTTTTTCAGGGTCCCTTCATAAATAATAAGATGACCATTTATTATTATTATTATTCTAAAGAACACCATTTATTAGATTTTTTAACAATGTATTTACTGTCTTTACTGTCATTAAATAATTACCAGTCATTTTCATTCTGGCAATAAATTTAAAAATAATTTCAATTTAATTTTCAATTTTTTTCAATCGTAATATTAAATAAAAATAATATTTTAAACTGATGACATACTTTATATTACACAATCACATATCTATTGTGGTGTGGTTAAGCGTTACAAATAATGTGATTCTGGACAAATCATCTGTACTAATGATCCAATATCAACATATCAAATACAAAAGAGGTCATGCTTTCTAGCAGAACATTTTTAATGCTTGCTGTACAGTGGATGCAATCAATAATCGGAACAATAAGCAAACAAGCACACATAAACCATCCACACACACAACATTTTTAAATAAATGAAAGAAAACTATATCAGCAGCACTGCAGTTGCAAATACATGCACAAACGCTGTCAAATATTATGCCCCCTCTGAATACCGGGCTCAATCATCAAAGCTGATTTGCCTTAGGAACATTAGCATCACAAAACTGCCCTAACGAATCATTCCCCAGCTTCACTGGACTCCCTGGATCTGCCAAAGGGGAACAGAGTGTTCTGCATTGTCCTGCAGCCTGCAACTCTTTTCCTCCTCTCCCCTCCCTGCATCCCTCCATGGCATTTTCTATGTTTGGCATAATGCTCAGAGCGCAGAGGGGCTTTGAACCTACAAAGCCAGTGCTGAAGATAGCAGCTGGTTAATTTTGGTGTATCTGAGCCACAAGGCAGAGACCGGCCCTCTACTGAGCAGTCCCTGCAAGCACAATACATCCAAATTTAATAACCATGCAAACCAGCACTAAGCATTTCATACATGCTATGTAAAGGGCTCCATTTTGGATTTAATTCTTTAGCATAATTGAACACTTCATCAACCATACTTAAGATGATTATGGTCAAGTGATGATTAAGTCAATTGATATTTGTAAAAAATTGTTCGGCTGCAAGTGTGACAATGCCATTATATAGCAGTGTAATAAACAAAAAATGTTAACAACTTTTTAGACATGATATTTCCAGTTACTTTGGTTGGTTTTACAAGGAACATATTTCCAAACACAGTCCAGTCACAATCAGGCATCTCCTAGCAACACCTATGTGTGTTTTGTTTCTGACTGAATCAGTGTTTTTGAACAAATCAGTTGAGTGAATGAGTCAATGGCTCTTGTAACGACAGTCTTTTGTTTCACCCCTGAATGAATCAGCATTTTGAACAATTCGGCTGACAAAATGAATCATTCATTAAGATTAATAATCAGAGTCTGATAACCCGAGGTTCTCGTCATTATACAGTGCCATCACTCTGTTCTCCTACTTGATAATGTTCAGTGCTTTGCTACAATCTGTATTGTTAAAAGCGCTTTATAAATAAAAGTGACTTGACTTTTTAAGTGCATCATCCAGGTTTTAAAGTGCACTTTTTCTTTTTAGAATTTTCAGTGTGAATGCACTATAATGTATGCACACTACTCGTACTACAAAATGTCATAGAATAGTGCATAAGTATGTGATTTGGGACACACCTAGTCACTTACTGCCACCTACTGAAGTATCCACTCTCTAAAAAATTACAGTACTGTAGAAATTACAGTATTACTAGCAGCTGAATGCCAGTAACTTACTGTAGATTACTTACTTAGATTTCAATTTATGTTATTTATTGCCAATGGTTTGTTCAAAAATAAATAAACATTAAACATTAAAAAGTCTTTATTGTTACAGGAAAAAATAACAACCTCATGCAAAGCATTTCTGGGAACCAATATCAGAAAAAAACTGAAAAAGTTCCCAGAATGCTTTGCATGAGGCAATTTTTTTCTGTTAAGATAAATACATTTTAATGTTCATTTATATTTAAACAAACTGTTGCCAATACATTTTATAATTATAAATTTACAGTAAGTTACTGGAATCCAGCTGCATAATTACAGCAAATCTTTTTACAGTGGCATGTAGCATACAGGAAGATTCATAGAAAAAATACCCACAGTTAATAATTAATAAATAAATAATGAATTGTTTGTTTGTTTACAACATGACCAATCATAAGGAATATTAAGGAAATGCTATTTACTGAATTGAGTATAAATTGTGATTAAAGTATACATGAAGAAAAAAGAAACAATAACTTTTCAGCAAGGATCATTATCTGACTCAGAAAAGCTATTTTAACATTCTGCATTTAATTGTTTCTTTCTATCATAACCCTGTATTTGCACACATTTAATTAATTTTCTATATGATTTCTTAGAAATTGTTTAAATAATGGGTAACCTTAAATTGTAAAATATTTGCTTAAACCATTTAAAACAATATCCTCAAATAAAGTTCCCCTATTAGGCATACTGAACTGTTTTTAAAAATATGAAAAAATATATTTTTTTCCCCTGTATTTACCAACTTAATCTTGTTTTCTCTAATGAAATAGTATTGTTGTAATTTAAGTCTGGCAAACAATATACAGTATAAAAGCAAAAAGACAAAAAAAAAAAACAACTGTAGATTGTTGTTTATAGAACTCTTGTACAAAAGCAAAAATGACACGCTGACATTCAATACTACAGCTTTGTTGCTGCCTTGCAAGCACTGTAATAAAATATTCCTTTGTAACAACCCCAAGCATATACAGGATTTTAGCAGAAACATAAAGCCTATTGCAACAGAAGCTCGTCTCAGAGCAGTAGCGTAGGATGAAATGCAAATGGAATACTTTGTATTTGCTTACAAACAACACACTACAATGTCTTTTTGACTCAATTTTACCCCTGGACCTCAAATGGTATGTGTGTATGTGTCTCTTTCGGTGTGACACTCTAACACTCTATCGACATATTGACAGCACAGTAAGACTGTGTGATATAGGATTGGTGCAGGTGAAATATACCTGCAGAGTATAGCACTTCAGCGGATTTTGAAAATATAGCATTTTAATCACACTTCCAAAAGACAAAGCCCACAGCCAGCTTTTTCTTTGACAAAAGTGAGCTAGGCAAGAAAAAGGGATGTTCGGACTAAGTAAGGGAGTAAAGTGGAGGAAATGATGGGGAAAGCTAAAAGTCTCATGTGATGGAAAGACAGAGAGAGTGCCTTTAGAAGGTTTTGGTGCTTCTGTGTGAGCGGAGAGGTTATCTAAGTATGAGACAGTGTTTGTGACAGAAAAAAGCTACAGCGTGTTCAGTATTAGAGTTAATGGGTGTGTGTGTGTGTCTGTCTCAGAGAAAGCTAATGTGTGTGTGTGGGTGAAAGCACTTGCCTGAAACTCCACTAATCCAGCTAAAAATAAGAACTTGTGCCATGTGACACACAGAGTCTGTAAGATGGCTTCCTCCCATGAAGAATTAATGCTACTCTGACAGAAAAGATGCAGTCAGTGCAGACAGACTATGACAAAAATGACACATGCCTCCTCAGTCAAAAGAATTCTTAAACGCAACTTAAAATGCAGTTTTAAACATATCTAATAAATAATATTATATACATATATATATAATGTGTGTGTGTGTGTGTGTGTGCTTAAAATTAAGAAATGGTTAGGTTGGGTTACCGTAGAAAAAAAAAATCTCTATAATAAAAAATTGAAAAAAAAAAAAGCTAAAAAATGTAAATATATTTATTACTGAACACACATTGTTGTATGTTTATAGATAATACAATGCACCTAATTTGAGTAGAAAGATGTTAAATGAATGCAAATGTTTACGAATCCATTTAAGTTCAAAGAATATTGTAATCATTTATTTAAATGCAATACATTTAATCATTAAACATGTTTGGTGACAAAAAATTTTCCTTTTTTTCAAGAATTAATCAATGCAATCA
>JAUYWG010000039.1:14490325-14500697 GCA_034779775.1 Enteromius afrohamiltoni | reverse complement strand
AATAAAGTGTGCCTTACAAATATAATTATAATACAAATACAGTACTTTTCTGAAGTTGTGTACATGTAAATATATTTGTTTATCCATAGTTTTCTTTCTGTTACTATGTTTCTATTTTTTCATTGTATGTTTCATCACATACTCAAACATACCAAATGCAAGCCTACATGTTACATCTGATCTAAAAAAAAAGAAAAGAAAAAAAAACATTAGATCAACTACAAAAGGTATTTTTCTCCCTTGGCTATGTCTTCTAACATCTAGGCCACAAAATGGGCCAAGACTGCATCTATTTCCCCCTTTAAAATAATAGGATAAAAGGGGTTAGAGGGAACTTCCATGCTAAAATGTAACAGATACTCTCTTCACATGTTCACTGTCGAAATAGAGACCTTGAGAAAAACAGAAGGTCATATCAGCCTGCCAGGAAATAGAGGAAGAGGGAGAGACAGGGAGTGAAAGGAAAAAGTGCTAGTGCCACTTAATGGATTATAGGATATGGAAAAAGCTGGATGGGAGGGAGGAAGAGAGAGAAAGAGTGTGTGTTCTGGTTTACAGGATAGTGGGTGTGAGTGGTGGTGATGGCATGAGAAGATTCTCTCACATGCTTTAGAATAAGGGCCTATGCAGGCAGCACTCCTAGAGAGACACAGCTGTAGTGCCACAACAACTAGTAGCTACTGCTGTTCATCACACTAGACTGTGACACCATCCTCCTCCTCCACTCCAGCTAATACTACTTCCTTTCATCCTATTTTTCATGCCCCTAGGCGAAAAAACCTGCAGACTTATCTAAACTACTATTCTGGCTCAAGGCTAATGATAGACCTATATATATTGGCCAGACTGATTAACTGGGTGTTTTGTAATTATCAGCATCAGACAGCCAATAACTGCTCCCACTTGGCTAATTAACTCTCCCTTGTGTCAGTTGTCTCCAAAATTTACAAACAGCCTTAAAAATGAATAATAAACATATTCATTTAAAAAAAAACATTCTGAGAAAATTTTGCAGACTAACTTTATTTGAAATGTTAAAAAAATGTAAGTTTAGAACATTAACAGATAATATAATTTAAATGTAAATAAAATAATTTCTTGAAACACATGCTAAACGGTGAGCGTGATTTCACTAAGTAGAAGATGTTCCTGGATTAACTTCCTTGTTGATCCTGGAACAACATTCCAATCAACCAATCAGATTTGAGAGACAGTTTTTCTGGAAATATCGGTTTTAGGCTTATGATCAGGGTTAGGTGCTTCTACACCCTTGTTGATCAGATATAATTTCCCAATGATATTAGGCATTTCAAGAGTTCACGCTTTCTTCATTAATAGGTTTTAGCGGGTTTGGCATGCTGTCAGGGGAGCGAGCCCGGGAGAAAGGCGAACCGCGAACCCTAGTGGTATGAGCCCTAGTGTGGGCAAGTGTTCGAAGCTCGGCTCGGTCCCAGACTGCTCCCCCTGAGGCGTGGATTGAAAAATAGGCGGAGAAGGGGAGGAGGAAGGATGTTTAAAGCGAGATATGGAAGGATTGAAAGTTGGGGTTTATATAGTAAATGGGGGAAAAATCTATTGGGCGAGAGTGATTGGGAATAATTAGCTGATGGGCTATCAGCTGTGTTTGATTAATTCGTATCGCGTTCCTCTCGAAATGCGTTATTTGCAAAACGTTCACATGTTTTGAGAAAGGGTAGGGTTCTTTTTAGAAAGTAATGTTGATCCAGGATCAACAAAAGATCTTGATCCATGATCATGTCTTAATTGGCAAAATTAAAGTAAGACATTAAAGCATATTAAAAGCATACAAATTCAATATATTGAAAATGTTGCATATTAACAGGTTAATATAATGTACACATGAACACCATACATTTAGAATTAAATAATTTCAATAAACGCTATATGGTGCACATGACTTTAAGTTTTCTTTTTAAGCTGTAATGTCCTCGGTTGAAGGTTAAAACCAAAAATATTCAACATTTTCCTTTAGTTTTGGTTTGCTTCTGCACGGTAAAAACTTGAGGCTTGTTATTATTTTTCTCACCCCTAATTGAGCCGTCTATCTTCAAAGTGCACAAATATGAGCAGCCAATTAGTGCTGAATACAACATAAATTAAACATAAGTTTTGCCTCTAATTGATCATGGACAGGATACTTTATTTCCATGAATATTAGAAGTCTCATTAGGAGCTCTATTAGAGACAAAGTAAGTTATCCATAGTTCCTTAAATATAAGTGTGACAGCACATTCATGATTAGGTTTTATCTTTAGTACACCAAAACAAAGACCACCTTTTTTTCCATCTCATCTGTTATGTAAATCCACTTTATGGTATCCTTGGGTGTCTTATTGAGTCTTAATATTTACAGAAAAGTGCTCCCATTGCTTGAGCAGATGTCCCTCATCTCGTCGTCTTCCTCAGACTTCTCTCGGAGCAACACTTATTTAAATAGCCATGAAAAATCACACATGTACAAACATGCCCCTAAAAATATGAACAAAAAACAACACTTTTTCAGCAAAAGCAAACATTTTCGTACACACTGCTCTGGCTCTTTATTAATGCAAATATGCTGTTCCAAAAGTTCAAACACAGCTTTCAAAAGGAGCACTGATTAATGAATATGTATGCAAAACATTTTCTGTTGTCCAAACAGACAGTCCATTACACTGAAATGACCTAAAACATTATTATATTAGTCCTTGGATTATCTTATATCTATCTCTATATTTATATAAAATCATGCACACTATCAATATCATTCATAAATCTATATTTTATTTTAAGAGTGCTAGGCTAAAT
The DNA here is from genome assembly GCA_034779775.1 of Enteromius afrohamiltoni. Lineage (NCBI taxonomy): Eukaryota > Metazoa > Chordata > Actinopteri > Cypriniformes > Cyprinidae > Enteromius > Enteromius afrohamiltoni. The sequence goes on along the minus strand of JAUYWG010000039.1, from coordinate 14,497,889 downwards.
TTACTCCAGAGCTGGGTCATAAGTTAATTAAAGCACCACTAAAAATATCCACCATGTATTCCACTATTTAATAATTCATACTCAAATGTGAATGACCTGCTATATAAAGGAGGTTTAAGGACCTTCCAGCTGGATGTTTATTACTTCTGACAAAATGAATCTGCCAGTCTCTCACACACTCTTCCTTTCCTCACCTGTCCTTTTCTCTCAATGTGCTTAATGAACCAATAAATTTCATCCCTCTCACCCTGTTATATTAATAAGGTAATTTCAGAATCTCCAAATCTCTTCTGAAAAGATCCAGCTCTGGCCTTTCAATCAAACATCCTCTTATCTCCACGGGATCCTCTCCTAACTAACTCCTGCTCCGTCCAGCTGCCATAACCGCTGGCATCTCTCAGGCTCTTCTAATCTCCTGTCTGACCTCCAGTCTCTTTCTATTATTGTCCTTATCATTGCTGTGTCCTCAACCTGTTCCCTTCACTACAGACCCTTATGTCTCTCCTCTACCACTATATACAGCATTCTCCTCTCTGTGTTATTAATCTGTATAATTAGAGAAATGTTCTTAAATGGTTTCTGAAATTATTATTTTAAAGAAAACAAATATATGTTTCCTTAAGTACTGAAATCTCCATAAACAACCAGCTGGCTATTTTGTAACATCTCTAGGTCCAGTTTCATATATGGTGCCCTTTAACTGATTGTTAATAGACTTTTAATATACAATTCTCACATGTATGTCCCTGCACTGGCCAAATTGCTGAGCCAGTATAAGGACTATGATGTGCTTTCTGCCTGTCAATCATTTTGGGTGTTTATGCCAGTTATATATGGGAAGTAGGAATCTTACAATGTTATAGCTAAAACATTCTCATTAAATTCTGTATTTACCTTCATTATCAGTTGTTAGGCTGTCATGCAGAAATGTTTTGTTTTTGACAATACTGAGATTTGCTACTGCTGTTTTGCTCTAATTCATTTTTGAGGGTGGGGTTTTGGAACAATAGGGGCAAGTGTGTTCATATTGCAAACTATTGGTTTTATTTAACAGCAAACGCCTGGATTCATGCATTGTGAAAAACAGCAGATTTGCTTACATAACTGTTCTCTAAAAGACATTTGTCAGTAATTTGACATACACAGAAAGCAAAATAGCAAATATAATGTAGATCCATTACTCTCTCTCATCCTCACTGACCTGTTTTAAATGAAATCACAACCCACACTGTACAGTAATACTGATGTTACTGTTTCATATGCGCAACTTTTTGTTTTTTTTGCTAGAACAAAGCATCACTTGAATTTAAATTTCCAGTAACATGTATTTCAGCTTATTAATGCTAATTTGGTTTTACATATCAAAGCCCATCACAGACAGGACCAAAAGAGACAGATCTTTGAGGGATTTTTATGTTTTTCTTCCCTCATTTTTTTTTTTTTTTTTTGATTTCACTGCTCTATAAATTTAATTTTTGAAAGCTGGTTACTTCATATTTTGGATTATTTGGACATTTCCTTAAATACGCTGTTGCTATGAAAATCCCCATGAACTTCTAATGGAAATGGATCAAGCAATTTGTTTTATTAATATTTGTTCTTGTTAAATTTCCATCAGACATTTTATATAGCTGTCTTTTTTTTTCTCTCTTTTCTGTCTCGACGTCTCCTCGTTTCATATTTCACACTGACCAGAAGCTCTCCTTTTGCTGACCTGCCTTTCAACATGTGCATGTGGAATTGCAGCAGAGGTTTTTTCCACACACCAACACACACACACACAATACATGCTGGCAGTGTCGCTCCGTAAAAGACCTCAATTACAAATCAGTGGAGAATGAAACTGAATTTGTGAGCATGGAAACTCGATACAGGCATGGTAACTTCATCCATCACACAAAGCTGCTCTGATTTTCCTTTCTGTCTGAACAAGAATAAAATCATGTGGCCAGCAGGCCAACCCAGTGGGGCTCTCAGACCATAGAGAAGCCCTGTTGGGTCATTTTCGTTGGGTCTGATTGTGCTAAACACTCTGAAACGCAAGGTTTGAGTTTGTTCCTCATTCGCCCATTTTTCTTGTACTTGCCTCCTGTAATAAATAAAAAAACCTTTCAGTATCTCCTTTTGCAAGCCCTACAGACCACATTGCATTAATAAAAGTCTCTAGGTGATGCATCTCATTTGAGACCAGCAGTTCAGTACATTTCCACCAAATACATTCATAACCCTTTGTGTTTGATACAATTCACACATTTTCTGTATGCATATACAGTATATTTCCTCATACTATCAAAGCAGCATGGGTTTTAGATTTCAAATACGCATCCGCTAAAGGCTTGTACACAGATAAAAGGCCTAGCCGTGAGTGACAGTGTAACACTGCAGTCCCTTTGTGCCATTTTTCACAAGGTCAACAGCCTTTAAAAGGTGTGACTGTGCAACACAAACAATAGTCAAGCTGAAACTGTCAACATGTGATATCATACGCAAGCTAACAACAATGCAGATCTGCAACTTCAATACTGATGTGCGTATCTTTATCTCAGCATAGAAGCTTTATCCTGACTTCATTTAGGGATAGTAAAATAAATAATAATAAAACAGCTATGACAAGATCTGAGATTTACAATATTTTAATGTAAATTTTTATATATATTAAATGCTACATGAAAAAGTGTAAGTGTACATTTTAAAAAAGTATACATTTTTATTCTGCAAAATACAAAGACATTTTCCTCAAACTTTGATGCTTTGTGCTTTATATTAGCAGTTCAATAAGCAAGATTCAGAAGCATTAATATTCTATTTCAACGCAATTTAGGCAGTTTATTCAGTCTATTTTTGCTTCACCATCGAAAACTACAGCAGAATACTATTGTGAGTCTTCAAGCAAGATAGAGACATTTTTTTTTTTCTGAATGAATCAGTTCTGTTGAAATAATTGATTGAGTGAACAGCTGCATGACTCACTCATTATTGGTTGGTTCCTAAATAAATCAGCATGTTTTAAAGGATTATTTGAATGAATGATTAAAATGGCTCATAAAAACAAACACTGTTGTACTGGTGTAACAATGCAACTTGCAGCTGCTGATAATAAAGATATATGAAATATAAGGACCAGAACTAACAGTTTAGAATATATATACTATTTATAATATTTGCTTGCACATTAAAATATGTCGTCCCTATATGTAGAAAGCAGATCCCATGGGAACAGGTAATTGTGACCCAAAATACCAGGTAATCAGATAAAACACAGTAAAAGAGAAAATTTAAAATTAAGATAAAGGAGAAAGGGGCACAAAAGGAAACCTTATCTGCAGATAAGTTCAGCTGAAATGACACAAAGATTTGCTTAGCCAGCTAAGTAAAAGACAATGAGACCTTGAAAGCTGTCACTGCCGATATTATTCTAGGAGGTGTGATCTCTCACGATGTACACACAGGGAAGTATGCACTGATCACTTCAGTTTATAGGTGCATCATAAAGCTAGAGGGTTTGGAGTGTGTAAGGCCCTCTAATATGCCCTTGTTACGAGACCACCTTATCTGCTGAAATGGGGGGACATCTACCATCTATCAGTGATGAAATCAAAGACGGGAAGGATACAGATAATTGAAATTCTATCCTCCCCCAAGGCCCGTAAACAAAACTGCAGAGAGATCTCTATCATGTGCCTGTATCATCTGGGGTTCAAGCAAGGGCTGCCGGCCCAGACCAGAGGCTCATGAGAGCAGATACAGGGTGAGTACAGGAGACGCCGCTGACAGCATACAAATTAGTCCAAGGCAAAACACACACACAGTACAAGTGACCTCCTGGACTTAAACTAGGAAAGAAAATGAAATACAACTCATAGAAACAACAAGGCTGTCATTCAGCATTATTGAATTTTATAATGAACTGGCTGAGCATTGGAAGGCTGAGTAAAAAGCAGTTTGCTGAAGAGATGAGCCACGATATGCACCTTTAGATGCACCAACCTTAAATTAAAAAATCAACCAAGCTAAGAAGGTAGCCTTTTAGAAGAACAAAGATTTATAATTCTTGATTTTATTGCTTGCCACTGTAAACATTGCATACTTAAATGCTTTAAGTTTTGTTATAGCTCAGTGATACCCAGGAGTAGAAACAGATGTAAAACTGACAGCAAATTAAAAAGAAAAGACAGAATGCATTGTAATAATTCAATATTATTATTAGCCTTTAAAAACATTCAAAATTACCTTGCATAATGTGTGGATAACGTTATAGTTACACATTTGTATGAGAAGCTGATATAGGACATACTGTATGTCCCTGCTTTTACAGTCATACAGCAGAGACTGAAAGCTACACATTAGACATAACGCATGAAGGAAATTTGATTTTCTTTATGATAGAAAAACTGTGATTACTTAATGAGACATATGCTACAACCATTACCTTCAATTCCCTGACCTACACTGACTCACTCACAGTTGAATAAGTACCCATAAAACTAGCAGTCAAGCTTTCTGCAAATAAAGTAGCACAACCCAAAGAGACTAAAAAAAAAAACATTTAATGAATCTTTTTTATCACATTGTTCTAGTTATTTTTTATTTAATTATCTTTTTCACATAACAATGCAGAAAGAGAAAAATGTAAGGGATTTTGATTATTTGTAAATATTGTTTTGAACTTTAGTATGATATTTATTAAAAAAAAAAAAAGAAAAAAAAAAAAGAACATTAATGTGTATATATGTGTGGTCATTGTCATGCTGTCGTATAGCAATAATTGAGTCTTATAACTTTACTCTATACTTTGGGAAAAGTTCTTTTTAAAACGACTATAGCACAACATCTATGTAGTAGAGTAGCTTTTTTATAAAGCCTCTTATAACAAATTTTTTTACCATTCACTCTACCTCTTAATGATGCTAGTGCCGTCTTAAATTCAGTCAACAAAAACAAATGATATCCTTCTTTCGACCCTGCTTTTGATAAATGTCTTTCATGTTGATGATTCACATGACTGATTCTGAGTCATTAAAATGAATGACTGCAATGACTCTTTTAAACCCAAAAGTCCTCAACAGTGACTCAACTCTTAGATCCGTAATGACCCAAATTCCACCATCCCTGACTCACTCAGCTGAACCAGCACACATTGTGAAGATCAGAGCTTTGACTTCTTGTAATGACAAACAGCAGGTACTCCAATGCAATGCTATTGATCAAAGCATTTACATGTATAATGGCCTGTTTGACCTCACGTGAGGCTGCCTAGCATTGAATAACAATCCCAGTAGGGGGATAAATGCGTTCAGTTTTTCAATGAGGTATATTGTGTTCACATCTGACTAAGCCATATTGCATAACCAAATCTTGGACTACATGCTGCTACGTTGACAGAGTCAGATGGCTTTTTATTTAACATCATATATGCTTTGTGTCCCATTTTCACCATACTTTTTTTCTCTTTTGTCATGAACCTAGTCAGGTCAAAGTCATACTTGGTTTGATTTACTAAAGCTTTTATTTTTTTCTTGTTTATTTAAAAGCATGCGAGAACAAACGCAATTGTTAGAATAAGAATGGACAAAGGAACAGATGTTTTTCCTTTTGTCATTTACTATAGCAGTAACTCTAGCTGTTAACTGTGGTTTCAGAGCATGTTGTAAATAGTCAGGGATCAGCTTGGATCAATATCTGAGGGAAATTGGATGGGATCTCTGAAAGATACCTCTTTGAACAAGGAAACATTTTTATGGTAGGATAGCTATAACAGGTTTCTTTTTTTCTGTCAGTTAATTATATGCAAATAAAACACTCATGGTAGACTATTTGTGAAGATTTGTTGCATTTCACTTAGACTTGTTTATCAATAGGCTTTAGCATAATATATCATAAAAAAAAAACGCAACGAATCCAAAACATGGTGAACTACGATAAAGTCGTTTTTACTTAATCGTATTTGATTATTTTACTATGATAAAATAAAATAAAGTATTTCCATAATTAGGTGACGTGACAAATACGTTCGTTGTGCTTTTTCGACCTTGTGAACGGTTTATCCCGCGTTCGCATCTGTTACAACAAAAGTCACCTTGGAAGATGAATGAGTGGCGCGAGAGATGGCGCAAATGGAACTGAATATCCTATAACCGCGAGACTGCACACAACCACTGACTTTCAATGCGAACGAGTCACATGACCGTACTACGGCAATGACACCGCTTTATTTTGGTCCATCAGACTCTTGAAGAATATCTATAATTAGAGCTCGTCTATTTTGGCCGATTTTGACCGAGCGTACACGAATTCCTTCGGGTTTGGGGTCTCGCGACGGGAGCTCTCGAGCTTAAAAGCAGCCTGAAAAAGAAGGCTGATATTTTATAGGTGTCCCATGCAGGATAAGGTGATTTTAGTAATGCTCCCTCACTTTAAGAGTAATATCACCTGACATACGCACGGGGTTTCAGTGCACTGTTTGCTTGTGATTGCATGACATAAAAGGTGCATTATGATGCATAACGTTTTTCTCAAGGTGAGATCCGGACACCTCGCGCGCTTACCTTCAGCTGTCGCCTTGCCATGTCTGTCGGCTGCTTGGCGTTGAAGGGATAAGCGATGCATCGCATCACAAAGACATAGAGTTGCAGCTTCTTCTTTCGTTCCTCTTCTTCCCGATGCAGTTTCTCCACATCCTCCTTTTCCTGCTCGCTGGCGGCCGAAGGGCTCGGGCTGGATGGTCGCGCACTGGAGCCTCGACTGGCGGGCTGGAGCCTATCGGAGCTCTCGCTGGTCCTGCTGGGGGAGATGCGAGAGGATCCGGACTGAGGAGCCATCACCTCTCGGCTTTCCTCCTCCACTATCCCGTCCGATTCCTCTTCGCTGGAGGATGGATCCAACATTTTTGCTCTCGGACGGCGCTCGCCTAACCGTACAAGCAAATTAAACGCACGATGGGATGTTTACCGCGAGGAAACCTATCAGTTTGTTGACGAAGCGTTCGGCATTCAGAGGGCTGGTCGACTAGCGGTGAATTTTTAATCTCCTGAAACACTTCGGGTGCGGAAGCAGGCACTGCAATCTCTTCACTCGGCCAGAGTAAAGATGCTGCTGCTGCTGCATACGTGTTCCGTGCTGTGCCTCCGTTCGCCAGTCATTGCGAGGGACTCGGGAGGAACGGGGATGGGAGGGGCGCGCGCAATGAAAAGAGCGAATGATGGCCACTTCCTGCTGAGTCTCGCGTGAGACGCAGGCGCTGTCCTCGGTGCTGGATGAGAGAGCGGGTCATCTCGGTCGCAAAAATGGTGAGGGTAGTTGACACCGAGAATGTGCTGTTATTTCCTTTGACCTCTGGGCTTCGCTCACAGGACAGGGACTAGCCGTATTACATCACCATATTTCACTTTAGATATGCTTTATTTATTTATTTATTTTTAAGTCATCACATTGTGAACTATTTCAGGAATTAGTAGCAGGGTTGGGGAGTAACTAGTTACATGTCGCCAACGTAAATTATGCAGGGTGAATTCAGGTAACTTGAGACACTTTTTGAAAACGTGTAATTCAGATACCTAGATATATA
>JAUYWG010000039.1:14478309-14489509 GCA_034779775.1 Enteromius afrohamiltoni | reverse complement strand
TACTTTAGTCCGTTTTAAAATCCAGCTATAAAATTCCAATTAGAATACAGTTCATATAAAGTGTTATTTGCCAGATATATATCAATAAACATTTGAGGTCATGTACTTCAGACAAATATAATTTTAGGTAAAGTGGGTCATTCCTTATTTGTCAAAAATTATTCTGCAAACCTAATTAAAAACTGCATGATATATGACCCTGGACCACAAGTATAAGTAGCACAGGTATTTTTGCAGCAGCCAACAAAACACTATGGGTCAGTGATTGATTTTTAATTTATAGTAAAATCATAAGAATATTTGGTAAAGATCATGTTTCATTAAGATAAGACATCAAAATGTAAAATTTGATTAGTTAGGGCTTAATTTGGACAGATTTAAAGACAATTTTCTCAATATTTAGAAATTTATTTTTTGCACCCTCAGATTTTCAAATATTTGTATCTCGCCAAATATTGTCCTGTCCTAACACAGTACATCAATGAAAAGCTTATTTCAAAAGCTTATTTATTTAAGTCCTTATTAAAAAACATTTTCCCTCATGAATGGTTTTGTGGTCCAGGGTCACATATTATCAGAAAAACATATTTACCCAATCAAAAAAATATATAACCCATATACTTTAGGTTATGAGTAATTCCTTGTTGCAATTCATAACAAACAACTGAAAGAACGTTGTGTTATATATGAGAACAGAATATTCAGAAATCAGAATATTAAATAAATGAACTTTACAGTACGATAAAAATATGACTACAACACAAGCAACAACAAACAGTCAAACAATATTAATTTTTAAATTAATATTGTTAATTAAACACTTTTGTTCTCTTAACACTTTAACCTTAATTGTGTACATTTTAAAGCTTTATATTCTAAATCTCCTTTTTCCTTCTCTCATCCTTTCTTTACTCCACAGATTGAACTTGCTTCAACTTCCTTTTTAATTCTCTCTCTCCTTTCTTCCAGCTCTTACTTGAGTTGTCTAACTGCAGACTCTTTTCTGTTTTTGAAAAATGTAAATTATAACGTCCAACTATAAAATAATTATTATTTTAATGAATTTGTGAATAATTAAGGTTAAAGGTCAGGCAACTTTATCTAACACATTAAGCCAAAGTGGGCCAATAATATTTACACACTTTGCAAGAAAAATAACACATACAGTAACACACTACCGTTGGGGTAAATATATATAAATCTTTTACTTTTTAATCCATTAGAAAGACATACAGTACTCACAAGCTTTGCCATTTAGCAGAAGCTTTTCTATCCAGTGCGACTTCCCTTGCTATGGCAACAGTCCCTCTGGAGTAAGCTGGGGTTAAGTGTCTGACTCAAGAGCACATTGGTGGTAGGGGGTTTTGTTTGTATTTTTTTCCTCCCTATAAAGCAACATGTCTTAAGGTCGTTTTAGGGGCATTTCTGAAGGAACAGCAAGTCATAGAGCAACAAAATCACAACATTAGGTGTTTCCAATTGTATCCTCAAGGCACAAAATCAATAAACAGCAGACACAAAGAAAGAAAATCAGATAATTTATGGTGGCAGCTGATAAAAGGATAGTCTGATTTATGATGAGCTATGACATGTTAAACAACATTCACAGTAAAAGATTTAGGATCTGCTGCCTTCAAAAACAAATACATATTTCAGTTAGTTCTTGACAGCACTGAATTTTTAACATTATTGGCTTCCATTCTTTCCATCTCGTGACTGGGACAGATTTTATCATAACACAAAGCCCTGCAGCAAGAATTCATCCTTGACTATGTACTGTCATATAGCCATATATCCAAAGGCTTATGAGAATTTTCCTGATGGATAGGGGAAATGTACTCCAATCGTTTTGACTGCATTTTGATCATTTATCAGGATTATTTACCCACTTTGAAAAAAGCAAAGCTATAGTGCAGATAGACACTGTTTAACATGACAATTGCATAATAATAATTATACAGAGGGACTTCTGGACTGGACTTTTAATGAAATAAATAATAATTATCAGGCTTAATTTAAATATATATAGTATATAAGTGTGTGTATTTTACATTGCAGAACAAGTGCTTTGCACATAAAATTCAAAAATGTAATTATAAAAACCCATTGGAAAAAGTATTTCGGGTTTTAACGTCACAGCCAACCAAAAACAACCAAAAGCTTTCAAGCATGAGAAGTTTATAATCATAAAAACATAGTTTCTGAAACTACTCAATGTGAATCTCTCACTGTGTTCATCTGTATATTTTCCTGTCAATAAATGTGTTAACAAATACACAGAAACATCACTCTGATCATTTAGTAAAAATATGATTTTGAAACTGTAACGTAATCTTTATTTTCTCTATGTATAATAAATGTCATCAACACACACAGCCCGGTGGCAAGACTTAGTCCCTGGCTATGTGTAGTCATATATCGAACGGCTTATGGGAAATTTCCTGAAGGATGGGGAAACGTACTCCAATCATGCTGACTGCATTTTGATCATTTATCAAGATTATTCACCCATGATAGTCAGCATTTCACAAAGATTTCTAGACTCTTCATTCTAAGACAAAGGACAGTAAAAAAGAAAAAGCTATCCTTCATAAAAATAACAGAAAAACTCTTCAACTGTAACATGCCCTTTGTTCTACGGGGCTTGCCGGAGAATTAGCAGTTAAGACTATAAATATAAAGTCCCAGTGGTTCAGACTATCACACCAGATGTTCAGTAAAAGCGGTGCTCTCCAAAAACACGTCTGCATGTTCACACATTTGCTAAATATAGCTAAGTGTTCGGTTTATTTCAGAATAATCACACTCCTCGAATGTGTCGATGAACCTAACTATGAAAATATGTCCTGCTGCAACAAAAGCAATTATATAGTACACACACTTTTTAATGTAAGGATATCCTACCAAACAAATATTTACTCACAGAATACTATTTAGTAAAAAAGCTGTTTTCAAACCAAATGACTGCATCATGTCTGGTTCAGTCAGGAGACTGGATCATCAGATTATACAGGCTCTTTTGAGGTCTGCTTTCATGTACTGTTGCACAGATGTTCAGCGTTCCAGACCACAGGAACCACCCCTGGTGTTTCCAGAACAGTGCTGCTATGCTAGCACTTCCTGTTCAGGCTTGCTCCAGTGGATGTTGGCATAAATGGTTCTCCAGATCCCCCATCACCCCCCCACCCAGCCTTGCTCCATCTGCAGCAGCACTCTCTCTGCATCTTAACCATCAATAATTGATTGAGTTTCTCTCTGCCCTGCTTTACTTCAGCTTCAATGTATGTTTCGCCATCTCTCTGTTGGAGGAACTTGTATGGAAAATCTAATATTGGCTTGCAGCGTTTTTGGCTTGGAGAACAAATCCATCTCTGGTGATGTTTTGTAATTATTTGTTTTTTGAACATTTATATTATACATACAGTTAGCTCATACTACTCCCTTATATTGTCTAATGCATGAGACATTTTAAAGACAGCACCCTGTATATACAATAATAGTCTATAAATAAAATAAAGTGAAAGAGTTTTGGTGTTTTCAAATTAGATATTAAAATATGACAATATGTCTGTGATTTTTTCACAATATAGCCAGAAGCAGTTTAATTTATTCTCGCCATATCTGCGAAAAAAGACAAAATGGGTTAGAATGATTTGAGCTGGTCTTGACCCTGCCATTTCCACATCCTCGCTCTGTTCCTTTTTTCCTCAGTCTACTTTGACTTTAATACCTTATCCATGACAGTTCCATAATTACTGTATTTCAGGATTCTTACAAGCCCTCTCTCTTACTCGCTGTATACATGAAATAATGCTGAACATTCAGAAGTGTCAAGCCAAATCAGACACATGACCCATCAGATTTTATATAAATACATAAAGACAGATAGATAGTGTTAAAATAAATAAATAAATTATATATATATATATATAGCAATATAATAAAATAATAAGAAAAATTGTTCCTGCACTATTTTGTATTGACTACAATTAGTAACATTCCTTGTCAAGTTCATTCAACTTTTTCCTATCAGACAATTGCTACTGACACATCACTCTAAATATAATTGAGTAATTGCATTCTTTATGTATGAAGTTCTATATTTTAATAAGAGTCTGATATATAGACTGCATTCCCTCTCTCTGTATAGCCATAAACAAGCTCTCAAAATGCATGCATCTGTGTACTAGATTCAGACATGCTAGACACGTTCATTCTACAAACATCTCCTTATAAACATTGTTTCCTTGCTCTGTGTAAGGCAATTAGACTGATCTGAAATGAAACAACACTGAGGGGATGGGAGTGTGGGGAGAGGTGCACTGTTCTGGTAATCAATCAATAGAACAAGCATCATTTGCATATTCATCAAATCACCCCTCCACCCCAACAGCACCTCCCTCAGATGACAAGTTTTAAACAGTGAACATATGCACATGTATTGACAAACCCATTTGAAATCTTCCATGAAAACTGAAAACTACTTATATTATATATTTAGCACTTAGCACTTTAGCACTCATTTCTATAGCAAATCATGAACATGAACATATTTTTCTTTGTATATCTTCCAGTTTTAACAGGAAATAGATCAGTACAGGGAAGAAAATCATCACAATCACTCATCAAGCCATTTCATATGTCATAATGTCATGGAGAAAAAAAAAGCTCAACCTTTCTTCTTGACCGTGTGACATTATTCAACTGTGTGTGTGTCTGTCTGTTCAGGGTGTGAAAATACAAGGCAAGAGTCATGGGATAATGAATGGATGTGTGAATATCAGTGGGTCAATGGCAAAGGCTGAGTCTGAATGCTTACAGACGAGGTAGAAAAGTTCTGTATATTATTAAAACACTTTAAGTATCTGTAGTTTTCTCTCTCTCTGCCACTCTATTCTTTCTATGTTTGTAGGAAACAAACTGATGAAATAGGATACTGATTTACAAGTATGATGAATGCACCTATTATTCAGTTTCCATGACCACATGTAGGCTACGTCTGTGCAGATCTATATTCTTCAGACCTACAAGTCCTCAAGTCTTATTGATCAGAATTAGACATACTCTAAGTGGAACGACTCACAACAGCCCCTCACCTATGCTTCAATCATTTTTCAGATGTATATGGTTCATCAAAGACTACACTGATGTGATTAGGCCAGCTTTACATGCATCCTCTCATGCATCTGTCTTTTACCTCTCTCTACCGTTTATTTAGAACAGAGCCAGGTTTAAGAGGACCATTATTTCTAAATATAGAGCTCTTTAATGCACTGGTCCTTGATCTGGTACAACATCAGGCAGAATCGCAGTGACACCAAAGGTTACGTCTGCACCGTTAAGTTCTCTCTTTCTAAAGTGAGTCTCATCTTAGCTCACCTCTTTTCATCTCCATAATTACTGCAAAAGAAGAAGAATGATGATTAGATCACTCTCGAATGATCTTTGATTCTCAAACAAAGGTACTTATAAGGATAGTTAAAGGTGGGGTAAGTGATTTCTGGTAGCCAATGTTGATATTTGAAATCACCAAAACAAACACTCCCCTATTTTGATAGCTCTGCCCAGGCCTGGACTGACCATAGGGCATACCGGGCAATGCCAGCCGGGCCGACAAACATTTTTGGGCTGGGGCTGTCAGTCATAATTTAATATTTTTTAAAAATACTTTTTAAACACTTTTTTAAAAAAGTGAAAAAGTTAAACGTGTGCATAAGGTTTTGCAAATGGGAATGCATCTAGTCTAAATATGACCTGACGTTTTATTTTTATCCAACGATATGGGATGTTATTGCATCAATTTTGTTAGTTTTTATTATACTCAAATAGCCTACCCAACTTTTAATATTAAAGACACCAGGGGCCTGTCCCATAGTGTGAAGATTACTGGGAGAATTTTAAATTATAGTACTCTATATGTACACAGTTGCCTACTTATTTGTATTAATTGAAAATTCTTTCATTTGGGATATATATATATATATATATATATATATATATGGTAGGCCTATATGTGGAGCAGTGGCTCCGCCCCACACATACTTACAACCAAGGCAACGATTAGTTGTTACCACCATCAGTTGTTGCTGATTGGCTACAACTTTGTTTGTGGTACTCAGCCCGAATCAAGAAAATGTGTGTTTGTGTGTGTGGATTTGTATGGCCACATTAAAATCTTAATGGCGGAGAAAAATTACAACAGTCAATGACAACAGAAATCTTTCATCATCATAAATGTTTTATGTGTCACCACGAAGATTTTGCTTATATTTAAAGCATTTAGAATTCGAATTCGCTGTGTTGAAAGTAATTACAAGATTTTACGTTGATTATTGACAATGATGTATTAAGCAGATACCAATCACTTAATTTTTTTACTTTTGTCTTTCATCCATATTTTTACTGAAAGAATAATTGTATTCTAAATGAGTCATTTCCATCATACTGATAATAATGTTTCATAACCAATATGATATAATCTGAGTTAATAAAAGAAAAAAAAAAAAAAAAAAAACTTGGTTTGGTTTTGAAAGGGGAATGTGGGGCTTTATCTTAGACAAAAGGTTTAAAAACACGGTTTAGATCACAGTTTAATTACACTGAAACATGCATTTTGTTTGTCTGCTATTTAACTGCATGTAATCAGTCTTTTTCTTTCTTCTCCCTGTTGTACCTAAGCTAGACGGGCAAAGGAGAGAAGAAAAAGCCAGAAAAAGAGTCATTAAATATGCAGTGAAGAGCAGCAGCACTTCAGGCGTAGTGAAAAACTCACTGCTGTCAGAGCTTCAGACCTGCCATCCACAGGGAAACACTAACTTCTTCCTTATTCTGAGAGACATAAGCTGGGATATACGCAAGTATTTGAACACGGGGCATTTAGATACACGGAACATACAGGGATGAGTAGGAAGCTATTATGGTTATTCTGCCAATTATAAGCAGAATGCAAATTAATCAGTCTTCACCCATTACTCAATCGTGGTGGTGGTGTATCACCTCATAAAAGATTTATACAGCTGACATGCCTAAGACACAGTGCTTTGATTCGCTGAACAGCGCAGCATTGCATACATGTGATAGCAAACCTGCAAAATTACCTGCAATTTTCTCCTTTCAGCAACATAATAAAAACCTATTGTTGGCTGCATATTATGACACCTCTAATTAGGCACTCTTAAATTCTTTTTGTATTATCAATTTATTCATTTTTCTTCTCTGGTATTAAGTACAAGCATAATTAATTACGTTTAGGCCTACCACATTATCACTTCATAGGAATATTAAAGGTGTAGTCAGAATTTTTTTGCTTGTAAGCTGTTTCTCCTGAATGTCTTTTGCTCTAACTATGCAGACCATGATTTAGTTTTGTATCTCCCTAGTGTAGGTAAGGGTTTTTGTACTGTCCTCACGATGCATAGCTTTGCAAGGTTAAACAGTCAGCTAACATGGGGGATGAATCTTCAGTTATGACTCAAGGTGTTACTTACTCTTGAAATGCCCTTTTCCCCTTTTTACTGTATATTGTAAAACTGAAAATAGAGAACGAAATAGACATATCAATATACAAATACAATTGTAAGAAGTAAAGCATAAAATAAATACTGGCAGATGAATTTTACATTTCTGAAAGCAACAATGACCTGAGGTAATCTCTGTGTTCTTTCTGAACAACAAAACAGTAGATTTGTTGCACATCTGCTGAAAATGCTATAGGCTCTCTTCTAAAATTTAGAAGGACACCTAAAAGATTAGTTATTTAAGTCTAGGTCACTAGACACGTGATTCAGTGATACCCCTTCAAATTACTGGCAAAAAAGTTGCCAATAAAATCCTGTAAAATAGCAGCTAATTGCTGTAATGTGGATTACAGTATAATATTGCTTAGCAATTTACAATAATTTGATGTTTGCTGAATACAGTATTTTTTTGGTTTTTTAACAGGATAAAAAAATTAAACTTGTAAAAAGGCATTACAGGTTTTTTTTGTAATTACGCTAAATTACAGTACTTACCTGGCAACAAAAGTTGCCAATAAAATCCTGTGAATTTAACAAAAGCCAAGATGTAGCTGTAATATTTTTACTATGAAATTTCTGTAAATAACTATTTTAACTGTTAACTGTACTGTGCTTTTTACCATTATACTGATGTGAATGCATTAAAACAAAAGATTTTTTTAAATAATAACTCAAATTCAAAGCTGTTGTAAGAAAACTTTATCAAAGCTGACACCTGACAACACTTCAGCACTGTCACTGGTAACATAATTCAACTTTTTCAACTGAAAAACTTCCACTGTTACAAAACAACTAAAAACAACTTAAGACTAAAGCATAAAGCAATACTTAAATAAAAAAGATTGTATTTTACTGAAGTTTATTACCAGACAAGTACTCGCCATTGGAAGAAAAAAAAATGTGGAAGTCAGTGGCTACTTTCAACTGTCAACATTTTAAAATCTCTTAAAACAAGAAAGAAACTCAGAATTTTGGAACAACTGAAGGGGAGTAAATGATGGCAATCCCTTTAAGCTTAAACAACAGAATAGCATGTTGGTACCGAAACTCATCTGACTTCAATTTAAACTCCCAGCAAGTCATACAATATTTGTACAAGTCATACAATAAATGTTTAAATCTATCACAAATGCAACTGATAGTGCTGATTCATCATACCTAGAAATTTGCCAACATTTATTTAACATTCTTTAACATTTTTTTAAGTTGAACAGTTTTTTTTTTAACATGACCAAAGAACAAGTCTGAAAACAAGTGTCATTTTATAGATGACTTCTACTGTAGGTGTAGTTACATGTGAGATACATTTGTAAACTTACATGCTTAACCACTCAAAGTCCATTAGCCTTCTGAGAAGAGAACACACATGAGGATTGACTGTGTTGTTCCTCTTCTCGGAGACCTTCCCACTTTTTTTTGCTCCAACCTTTGATGTGCCTGTCTTGGTGCCGGTGTGTGGGTTGATTCCAACAAAACATCTGCACAAACATCAGTCAAACAAACATAAGTTTTTGCAGAATAAAAAAACAACTAGTTAATTAGTTCAAAAGCATTTGCTGAAGTTTAGTAATGCATTACAAAGGAACAATTCATTCAAAAAATAAAAATGATGTCAATGATGTTTTTTTTTTAAATCCTGAATATATGTATTTCTTCTGCTATAATAAAGGAATATATTGCAAAGAATGAGTAAACCAAACAGCCTTGGTTCTCAATGACTTTCACATTATGGAGGAAAAAAAATGTAACCAAACTATTTTGTTTAACTGCATTTTTTACATGGTTTAGAATAGCTCAAAGATGAGTACCTGACAGAATTTGTAGTTTCAAAGATTGAATTCACCAAAAAAAATTTATTTCATTGTTCAGTAATCACTCACCCTCATGTATTTGTCTTTTTTGTCATGGGGGGTGTTGCTGCGAGGTTGTGAAGGAAGCAATGCAGCCACAATTTTCAGAATAACTTAATTTGAATTTGAGTTTTTGAACATTTTAATTATGCATATATAATATATTTTACATATATTATAATATATTTGGTAATAATATTAAATTAACAAAAGCACAAAGGGGTCACCAGGTTTTTGCATAGTTTAAAGTACATTGAAGTCAAAATGTGTAGCCGTTACACAAAATGCGTACAAGTTGGCAGGTCTGAATTGTTAAACATGCAACACCAGCGGTTCAACCTTAATTTTATGAAGCGTATAGAATACATTCATACACAATAAATAAATAAATAGCTAATTACTTTATTCAACAATTCCTTTCAGTCTCTGGTGTGTGTTTTGGTGCACAAACATATTCTTGTCACTTTTTAAATTAAAGGGATACTCCATGCTGAAATGTTGAATAAAGTTGTTTTGTTTTATTTTCACACAAAAAGTATTCTTATCCCTTCATGACGTTATGATTGAACCACTAATGTCTTCACTATCCTTCTGAGACTTAAAAATGTCAGTTGCATTGATGTCTATGGTAGGGGAAAATCATCTTGGACTTCTTTATTTATAATATTTATTTGTGTTCCAAAGATGAAAAAAAGGTCTTACAGTTTTTGAATGACATAAGGGAGAGCGATTAATGACTGAAATTTCATTTTTGGGTGAATTTAAGTATAAATATTCACATGCATAGTTAAGTAATTTTTTTTTACCTCTGGATGAACTCAAGTGTGCAGCATGCCTCATGCTGGTACACCAGATTGAAGATGTAGTACGATGCAAACAAAGCAGCCAATCCTGCCACAAAGTTGGGGTGTGGACTCACCACCACTTGGCCCTCAATACTCAGCATCCACTGAGTTGCAGTGAGAATGTCACCTTAATGAATAAATACAGGCAACATGTTGTAGAAAATACACATTGAAAATACAACAGACCAAGTTTATTTAATAATTTATAGATTTTGGTTGATTGAACATTACCTAAAACAATCAGTCTAGGAGAGTCTGGAAGTGTAAAACTCTTTTCCACGTCGGCCACTGTTGCTGACACCTAAATAACAAAAAAATAAAAAATAAAATTGGGTAAAAAAATTATTACATACAAACTATAACCCCATAACAAAATTTTATAATAAGAAAAGCACAGAGCATGACTTACATCTGTCTGAAGAATGAGTGCTTCAGGTTTTTCCTTGAAGTGTGACAGAATCAGATGGATGATACATGGGATAAAAGAGGATGCTCCACTGTCATCATACTTCATAAGAATGCGCTGCGTCTCATTTGTCCCTCCTGGCTTTTGACGGAAACACTGAAGTATCATCTTTCCCCTTTCTTCCATAGACTTCTCAAGTTTCTCCAGAATGCTTATATTTGTAAGAGACTTGAAGTGCATGTACATCTCTTTGGGCATGAAAAGATACGGCCATTCACGTTTCAAGTCAGCAATCAATGGAGGTGGGTAGGAATTGATGGACTTCCTTTGAAGATAATATGTTGCCTTCATTAACTGACTGAGATGTCCTCTCTCAACCCCAGCTGGTCCCTCAGTACTATAGAGGTCTTTCATTTCTTGTTGTTTCTCTTTGAGACTCTCCTCAGTCTCTTCTACAGGACACTCAGGCTGCCATCTCACACAACCATATTGGTCTGCAGGTCCTGGGGCAATGTTTTCAGATGAAGGATTTGAGGTCTTTTTCAGTGTTCTTCGTCTTGATAATGTGCAGCCACGATTAAC
>JAUYWG010000039.1:14463754-14478209 GCA_034779775.1 Enteromius afrohamiltoni | reverse complement strand
AAAGAGCTGTTTGGAACATTACTGTGTACTTTTATGTGTCTAGTAAAACCTACAATGGTTTTGCTCTCATATTGACATAACTTACAGTGATACATTTCTCATTTAAATTTAGGTTCAAGCTTTATATACACAAGTAGGTTATATGAAAACTTTTTTTCATTTCGACGGATTCATTGCTTATATCGTTTGAAGCAAAAATGTTTACATTACGTTTGGTTTTGACTCGGGAATTTAAAAAATACTGGCATTACAGGTTCTCAATAAACCAACATTTCAGTCTAACGTTATATGTTGTGTTTGTTTATATGCAATCGAGAGTAAGGCGAATAAATCGGTAACAAAAAGCAGCATTTATCAACACCGGCATGACATTATGTTTTTACCTTTTAACTCCGTGATGTTTCGGATTGCCTTACAAAAAAAAGAAAGAAAAAAAAAGTTAACGACACATTCCTTTACTAAATAAACGTAAGGTTTCAGAGAAACTCATACAACGATGTTAATATTTACTTTTATCCACAGCAAAGACACCTGAGCACTTAATTTAAAGTAGTTTGTCTCGCACTTAAGTTAGATCGATGCTGTGCCCGCCAAAGATAATCTCTTGAAAGTAAAGAAGAATAAATGGGTAACAAAAGGCAGTATTCATTAACACTGGCATGATATTATGTTTTTACTTTTAGCTCCGGATCGCAGGTGATGTTTAGACTTGCCTGACAAAAAAAAAAACACGTAAGAAAAAAAACCCCGACACATTCCTTTACACCTTTCAAAAGAACTCTTCCAGCGATGCTAATATTATTTTTTTTCTATCAGCACAGACAACTGAGCACTTCATGTAACGTTCGATTTGTCTCACACGCAATTCGATAGCAATGCTGTGACTGTCAAACTAAGTTACAAATACTCTCTCGAAAGCAAAGACAAATTAAGCTAAATTGCAGCATATATCAACATTAACATGACGATAAAGATTTAACGTTACTTTTTAGTTTAGGCTGCGTTCTAAAATGGTGCGCACCGCATTTCTCCTCCTCGCCTGAAGCAACAGATAAAGTTAACTTCACATCCCTTTACAAAATGGCTAAAAATAACATTTTGAGGGAATATCCTGATAAAACTTATGGAAGTAAATTTAAATGAACTTACCAAAAAATTGATTGCCGTTTATCTTCAGCTGTTGACGCTGTGCTTCAGTCCACCAGATTTCAAACCATATCAGCCCGCGCAATACCATAATGCCACAGCACAATAAATTCTTGTAAAAATATTTAAAATACAGTGAAAGCACCTATACCTGTAAATAAATGACAGCTAACAGTGAAATATACAATTAACAATTGTAAAACCCTGTACAACCCATAATGCATTGCAAATTACAGCAATAAATTGTAAAGTGGCAAAACAGTAAGTTCCTGTATGATTTTTCTGTAAAAATTACAGCAATTTGTTACAGTGCAGTGTTCTTTGTCCTTTTCCAAAGGAGGTGCAACTTCTGCATGATCGTTGTCCAGCATCTTTTGCATAATCTCAGTGAAATGTGTTTTCATGTCTGGTTTCTTTTCTAGTGTTTTCTGGAGTGAGCTTGATTGCTTGTTCTCTGTTACTTGGTAAGCAAGATCGAAATGGTAGAGGTGCCACCCAGCTGTTCCATCTATGTACATGGATTGCTTCATGATATCCAAAAACTATCTGTAATCTACAGACAATGTTGGTTTCTCATCATCTCTGGATCTTTAAAACACTGAACAAGCCAAACTGTCTGTTACAGAAAGGCTTGTTTCTTTCATGTCCAATGACATTTGTAAATCCTGGTGATATTTTATAAAACCGTAATCTTCCTTTACTTGGATGTTGTATAATCACTAAGTATGTTCAGAAGCACATTCGCTTTGAAAACATTCACAACTGATGATTTATGAACTGTTCCTAAAACAAACTTGACCCACAATCACTGTTTCACAGAAGTTGAGCAAAGGGAGTATTGTGGGGTCCATTCATTTGCTCATGGACCTTGTGTACTCTTAGTATCTCGTCCTAACAGCAGTAGAATAGAAGCATTGGGATCCACGAGTGGAATTTTTTTTGCTAACACCTGAAGATGAGAATGGTGTAGCACCACCTCAGGAGAGGGGATTTATTTCCGGTCATTGGGTATCATGTCACATTCTATTAGATTTGGGAGCTGAATTTGTAGCTTTCCATTATTTTGTTCAATTATGAAGTTGGTAGCTCTTTTACCTGATGACTCAGTGTTTTCTATGTGTAAAGGGTGGAGTTAGAGTTGGTAGAGTAATGTATTTCGCTCACCCCTGCACCCCCTGGACAGCTGAAATGTAGGTTCAGGTTGTAGGTTTGTGTACAAACACAGGAAATTTCTGTGTCTCTACCTTCTCTGTTTTAGTGAACTGCTTTGTTGGTGTTGTGAAAAAAAAAGCTTGGATCATTTCTGATTTTAGCCTGTTGTCTCACAAATCTTGAATTGAGGGAATGGCACATTGTACCCATTCTTTGTATCTAAATCCTTCAATTCTCTAAGTTTGTGACTGTCTCTGTTGCTAAGCCTTGGGAGGTCCTCTAGCCTTTTCAACAAGGCATGCTCCACTGTCTCCGGTGCTCCATAACTTTCTTCCAGTCTTTGCCACAACATGTTAAGGCCTGATTCAGGATGAAGTCATGAAATTAGTTATTTTGGCCTGCTCTGATGACTCAGGTCCAAGCCATTTTGTGAACAAATCAAGTTAAGTTAAGTTAAGATCTTTAGTAGCACTTTTAAAAGATGCTTCCATGACCAGTAATTCTCAGCATGGTCATCAAATTTTAACAAAGCTTACCATTTCTTTGCAGATCATATGTCTTGTTAGGTCAGTACTGGTTGGAAGAGAATATGGAAGCTCTTTCTCTGTCTTTATTTTGGCCATCGTTGGAAGCAAGTTTGATCTGTTGTTGCTGTGAACTGGCGTCAACCGGTTTCCAGCTGTGCTGAATATCTACTCTTGGTGTTTCTGAGTACTCACTCACTTTTCTGAGGTGTTCTATTGGTTCAACTTTGTGTGGGATGTCCTCAAGACATGCTTGTGAGAGCTTTTGCACATAATCACTAGTCCCTTCAGCTGGACTGAGAGGTTGTTCAGGGACTGGGGGTTCCTCAATTAACTCTCCACTTTTAATTGCTTCTTCATAAGCCTCTGCTTCTGCTAATGCAACAGCAACTGCCTTTCTACTTTTGATAACATGTAGACTTGCTTCCAAATCTGCTTACTTCTTTATTACATCTGCTTCTTGTTCAGCAAAGGACAGCTGTGCATGGGCTGCTTCAGCCTAGCTCTTTCTCTTATAGCTGAAGAACCAATGGAAGACTGTCTGCTTCTTTTTGAAGATTTTGTTTACTTTTACTTGCTATCTGCTCTTCTTGCAGACATATCCACATGTCAAGATGTTTCATTAAAATTAAGTTCGGAGAGGTAATGCTGTAGGTTTTAGCAGAGAAAGCTAACCACAAAAACAGGGAAGATGAGGAAGCTACAGTTCTGGATTTAACGTTACTTAATCACTTTTAAACCATAATCATCACCATTTAAAGTAAAACGGCACGTTTTTGTGCTACTAGTGCCTACATAATGACTGTTTTGACTGAATTCTGAAGAAAAACAGCAATTATTTAGCATCCATTGCTGTTTTCATGGCTGGTTTGAGTTGATTCCACATCATGATTTTTTTCGCTCTCTACATTGTGTATCATCTGCTTTTAAAAACAGCAAAAAGGAACCTCAAGAAACCAGATTTAGAATTACTATTAGAAGTTAGTATCCCATCAGAAAAACTCAAATTTCAATGCAAACAGCTTCCGTGAGGCATTTCAAACACAACAGCCCTCCTAGTGGAGAATTAAAGTAACAGCATTATGCACACGTAGTTTGAAAGGAACAGAGAAGTCATAGAAGTGATAATCTGTTATTAGGTAAGCCCCTGATTGTAAGAATGTTTGACACTCTTATAAAAATCATAAGTAAAGCATTCATACATTAAAAGAAACGAATATGAATTCTGAATGTTTGAATGAGTAGCATGCAGGAAACAGCTTCGAACAGCAGAGGGCAGCATTGTATAACAACAAAACGATTTAACGAGTATAAATGCGTAAGTACTTGACCAGCTTTCTTTGTTTCTACTTCAAAAGTGTTTCATGACATTTTAATTATCTATGGGCTCTGAAATTGAACATTTTCCTGATCAAAGGAAGTATTTGGCTCAGATCTTATGAAGGCACCAATACCAGCTTTGTTTGATACATTCAAGGCATTCAAGGGTTTTTTATTCATGACTTGCATTAATAATTGGACACAAGGTGGCATGAGAGACATGAGAGAAACAATCCACATGTCATTAACACCTATATGGGTCAGCTTCCAGCTTATCATTAACAATATGCTCTTTCATAAAAAAAAGTTTCATTTTCACACCTGGTGTTATTCATGGGAAATATTGCTCTGAACAATGGTGTAAATTATTTTTTTCCATTTTTGGACCTTAATATCTCAACATCCATAAGACTCTATTGTCTGATGTCAAAGGATGTGAAAGACACGTTACATATCAAACCATTTACCAAGTTTGATGCTTATACATTGAAAACTTTCTATGGACATCTGAAAAACCTTAAAGTAATAGTTTCAAAGAAAAATAGAGGGCCAGCATTCAGGTGTTAATTCAGTAACAATGCTGTGAGTTGTAATTCATGCAGTTCTGGACTCTTAGCCCACAAATTTTCATGGACCTGGCACAAGTTCTGGAGATATTTTAGTCTGAACATGGTCACTCAGACAGTGATGCCAAAACAAACTTTTTTTACAGATTTTTTGTGAAAAAAGTAAGCACAGTAGAGATCTGAAATTGTGTATTTGATCTATTTTGCATATTACCCATCACATAGATTTTTTTTCAGACAAATCTGAGGGCGTCAGGGACCTTGTAACGATTCCAGCTAGAATTACCCTTTTGCAAAACTGGGACGCCTTGTCTTCCGGACTAAACACAACCCGAGTTGTTATTAGCGCTCAGTTCAAAAGGTATATCCAAGACCTAAGACAGTTGAGCAGCTAGAAGCCCGTATTAGACAAGAATGAGAAAACATTTCTATTCACAAACTTGAGCAACTTGTCTCCTCAGTCCCCAGACGTTTGCAGACTGTTGTAAACAGAGGGGATGCCTCAAAGTGTTAAACATGGCCTTGTCCCAACTTTTTTGAAATGTGTTGATGCCATGAAATTTAAAATCTACTTATTTTTCCCTTAAAATTATACATTTTCTCAGTTGAAATATTTGACATTTCATCTATGTTCTATACTGAATAAAATATTAACATTTGGAACTTCCACATCATTGCAATCAGATTTTATTCACAATTTGTGTCCCACCTTTTTTTGGAATCGGGTTTGTATTATAATACTTATATTTTGTCCTTTTATCTGGTTGAGATGGAGTGACTACAAATATGTCCTACTTGAATAAATAAAACAAAAATATTATAATTATAATATATTATAACAATACTTATAACTTATTATAATAATTCTTTTTCAATACTTGTAAGTTAATCACAAATCTTTCCAGTGTGATTAAGCAGCTTATTGGACTGTGATCATTCTCCTGCTTGAATTATTTGCATTCACAGACCAGATATTTAGTCATCATAAATGTGCAGAGAAAAATTTATTTACCAACAGTCTAGATTCCACTTTAATCGCTTGCAATAATAAATGAAAATACCGGGCCATTGCTGTGGCAGATTTATTGTTTATAATCATAATTATTTTTGTTCTGCATGTAAAACACTGGGACAATGGCTGTAATGTACCCAATACATCTCTTATGGATTAAATAATGTGGAGTTAATCACAATTATAATAATTAATTGCATATTTTTCAGTGACGGAGTCTGGGTGTATGTACAGAATATGTGCATATTTACATACAAGAGCAATAGATCTGCATTTATATAATCTGCCAGGGGTCTATGTGTATTATTATGTGTGCCCCTTATTATGTGCATCTGTGTGTGTGTGTACATGTGACACACTGAGTAGACACACACAGAGCCAGTTTCCCCTGTAGAAGCATCTCCATGGTGTTCACTCACTCAGTATCTCTGGGTTTGGCTGGCAGAGGAGCTCAACTCTCCTTCATAGACAGACTCACAGGCTGATGCTTAATCCGTTTCATCAATGTGTATGGTTATATTTGCTCCGGTAAGACCTCTCTTTTTCTAAAACCTTCAAGTATTAGCAATTTAATTTGATTTATTTTTTGACTCAATTGTACCACTTTTTGTATTTTTTTTCAATTCAGTATTAACCCAGTAGAAATATAACATGATTTGAAAGTGTGTTAATATGTATTTGCCCATAATTTGACAGGCACAAGATAAAGTGTCTAATGAAAGTAAAGTTGGACAGGATTTTGTGCAGTTTCTTATGGTTGCATTCTCAAAACAGTGTTTAAATGCATGCAAATATGTCTATCAGGAATCAGATTTAATTATTAGCTGCTCTTCGGGGTCGCAGCGTCGGCTCCCTGTTTGTAGTCTCTCTTGCTTGAATAATTCATCTGCTCTTGTTGAAATGTGCAAAAGATCGATGCCATCCAGCTCTTTGACAGACTTTAATTATGAATCTGAGCCAAGCTGAATGCAGTGTGATTGCATGTTTGTATTTGTACATACTGCATATATATATATATATATATATGCATGCATGTTTACGTAAATATGAGGCAATTAGTGTGTGTGTGTGTGTGTGTACATATATGATTGTGTGTCTGTGTGTTTCTGGGTGTGTTGTCAACCCCTGGGTAACCTTTGCATAATTCACTGGGTCTCATCAGAGAATCATCAAAGAAGCTACCTATTTTCTTCTTTGCTTCATCTGTTCCGTGTGTATGTAGTTAATATATGGTATGCAGGATGTCTAAACATGTGATATTAATTAAATATTGGCAGATTTCCAAAGCAGTTTTTAAATAATCTGAAGAAAGAAATAGCATAATTCAACCTTCTGTGTCTTCCTACCCACACACACCATCACACACACAGACCCAAACACATAGCTTAAGTATTCCAGACTGTATTTAATTAATATATACAGTGAAGGCATTAAATCTTAATTGAAATGGCCTGCTTCCTTTCACCTGCTGTATCATATTATCAGAAACAGAAAGAGAGGAAGGGACTGGGGGAGAGAATAGCAGGAGACTTGGACAAATTTCTTATCGAACACCTGTGTCCACGGAGAATAAAGCCCTGGCACTTGTCCAGTAAACCTCTAGCCTTTTCATTCATTATGCTAAACGCAAAACTGAATAGGTGAAAAAATATTCAAATCATGTCAGACAAACGTGTTAGTGCCTGGCATTCAGGTCTACGGTAACTGCAAGGGTCAGTGCACTTAAAAGACATCTGTGACTAATTTTGCAAGATTTATTGTGCAGCAGTTGAATTTCTTAAATCAGAAAACAGGGGGATAATTAAAACAGAATGTTTTAATTCTCTGTGAGGTTAATTTGTCTCGACTTTCTGTGAAGTAAAGCTACCGATGGAGAGTCTAGAGAACTGATCTTTGCCCTCTCCAAATTTAGGCTAATCAGTAATAATAATTTTAATAGTAATCA
The DNA here is from genome assembly GCA_034779775.1 of Enteromius afrohamiltoni. Taxonomy (NCBI): domain Eukaryota; kingdom Metazoa; phylum Chordata; class Actinopteri; order Cypriniformes; family Cyprinidae; genus Enteromius; species Enteromius afrohamiltoni. The sequence goes on along the minus strand of JAUYWG010000039.1, from coordinate 14,470,544 downwards.
TTTTCTATTTTCTCCTACAGCTTTTTGCTGTTTTAGCATTTGCAACATGTGGGGGATATTCTGGCCAGATAATGGTTAAAGTAGAATGTTTGGACAAAACCCAGAGCAACATCAGCATCAGTTTCAACTACCCATTTCGGTAAGTGTTCTTAATTATCACAGAAAGTATTATACTGCATATATATACTGTTATACTGTAAACATGTATCAGTTTATGTAAAAAGATTAATATTTTGTCTAGTTTTAAATATTAAGTCAAAGAAGTTTACTAAATTATAACCTTGACAATGAAAGTATTGTGTAATTGTGCAGATTATTTTGACACTTGTAATAAAGTGCCCCTATTATCTGTTATGAAAGGTTCATATTTTGATTTTCGGAGTCCCAAACAACCGGTTGACATGTATGCAAGGTCAAAAACCACATGCATTTATTTTACCCTCAACGACTCCCAAACGATTCGTTCAAGGATTCATTTTTCTAACCCCCTCCGGTGATTGGTCTATTTTATTTAAAGCAGTGTTTGTGAACATTTAAGGCACCTAGTGGCAAAGAATGAATTTGCATTTTCATTCAGACCAATGCAAAAATCCTCCCCCGGCCTATATGCTAATATTTCATGCTGACCTCAACATGAAACAGCTTGGGATTCGTTTTAACAAAGACTAGTTTCAGTGATTCAGAGTCCACTCTTTCTTTCTTTCTGCTTGAAACATGTTAAAAGAGCAAATTTCTGTCTCTTCTCAGACTCCAACAGGTGCACGTCAGTGCTCCTGTATGTGAAGGAACCAGGAAAGAGACTGTCTTTCTCGAGGGAGATTATGCTTCATCTGCACAGTTCTTTGTCACTGTATCAGTCCTAGCTTTTCTCTATTCCCTTCTGGCCACAATTGTTTACATCTTCTACCAGAACAAATACAGAGAGAAGAACAGAGGTCCAGTAGTTGTGAGTGCATTTCAGAATTTCTGTAAGAAATGTACACTGTAAAAGGAAAAGTCTGAGAGCACATACTGTGCTGAAAAGCTCAATATAACTCAATTGAATCCTCAAGAACTCTTTCTGTTTATGCTCTTCTTCTTTTCAATCCCCATAGGATTTCTTGGTGACTTTAGCCTTCTCTAGCCTGTGGCTGGTAAGCTCAATTGCCTGGGCTAAAACTCTGTCTGGGGTGAAGACAGCCACTGATGTGCATCAAATCCTGCTGTTAATGTCTGCTTGCAGAGCCCAGGAGAACTTATGTGAGGTTTTGCAGGAGCCCATCTGGACGAATCTCAACATATCTGTGGTGAGTAGGTTATTTTTACACAGTATTGATATGGGGAATATAAAATCATGTCAGTTCATTAGCAATTGACATGCACTGCCTTTTAAGAATATGTGGTCATTGTACCTTTTATTTCACAACTCCTTACGCATTAAAGAAAGAGTCATGGGTTGCACAAAAAATAGAATATTATAATAAATAATAATCAGAAATGTTTTAAATTTCATCAGCATATTAGAATGATATTTTAAAGCCTCGTATGACAGTGACATATGCTGAAAACAGGAATACATAACATTTTACAATGTATTAAAATAGCAAACAGTTAGAACAGCTAACAGCCTAGAAGCTGCTCTCTGTTTTAAAAGCTCAGGCAAGGTTTACTCAAGCCAGTATGTCTTAACAAATTTATTTTACTATAAAAAACGACCAATTTACAAACAGAAAATGCTCATAATTTGAATTCCTCCTTGTGTGCTTACAGGCCTTTGGTTTCTTGAACTTCTTTCTTTGGGCTGGGAATATTTGGTTTGCCTACAAAGAGACAGGTTTGCATAAGTCTTTTCAGCGCTATCCCTCCAGAACGCCCTCTGAGAAACGCGGCAGCTTCAGGCAGTACAGTCAAACCAGTTTTGATCAATCTGGAGCTGGTTTTGGCCAGAGGCTCTACAATCAAGGGAGTTTTGACTTATCAAGTGGAGGCTTCAGCCTACCCCAAACCAATTTAGGACAGCCAATGCTGTACCGACAGGTGGGGAGTCCCACATCCAGAGGCCCTCTCATATTTGTTAATGAGATGTGAGAGAGAGTGTGAGTGTGGAGCAAAGCAAGAAAAGAGAGGAGAAACACTGTTGTTTCTCAGTCATAACACAGATAATTTACCATTGTGAATGTGATATTTCTATCATGTGATGTAGAAATTGTGACATTTTTATAGATATATGTCTGCCTACTGTTATTTATTTGTTTACTGTATAATTAAGTGCAATTGAATTTAAAGCTCTACCTTGATATAGTATATTATCTTTTTTTTACATATTTATATATATATATATATATATATAGACACACATATATACACATCAAATGCATTTACCATGTCAGATATGGGTCTGTGATATTTCTGATGGCATTTAGCATATAGTATGCCTATATTCTAATAGTCTATATTTTGTGTTTAAATATTTTCTTTAAAAAAAAAATGCAGTGACAGTACCATGGTAAACATTGGATGGCAATACTATGGTACATTCATAAAAGCTTTATTTAGAATTTTCATTTATTTTAAGCTTCCCCAGGGTATTTTATAGAATAACATGTTATAAAGATGTGTTCTTTTTTTATTTTTTTTCATGTTTTTTATGTTCTGCCATGAATAATGATTAATTACCAGTAGGTACCTGGGAAAACCAAATGGCTTGAGTCAGATAATGGCAGAGAAACCCTGTGGACCGTGGACGATGTCCAGTCGGAGATCTTTTTAATGAATCATTTTATCTAACCATACACAGTGTTCTGAGAAATGCATGCAAAAGATGAGATAAAATCAAATGCAATAAAGTCTGTCTGTTGTTCCAGTTTATTGTAGCATTCAGAATTGCATAAATGTTACTATGTTGTACTGGTTGCGTTATAAAAATAAGTAATAAAATTATTCTTATTCCGCTAAAATGGTCATTGTTTTGATGTATTTCATCATGAACAAAGCCACCGTTACCAATTTAGACCGTTCCTTGAAAAACAGTGACTGTTAAATGAACAATCATATTGGAAATTTAAACAAGAAACATAAAAACAGCTCAATTTTGGGACTTACAGTGAAATATCTTTTATTCTATCAGTGCTTATGCAGTTTCTTTGTTTACAGCATCTTTTACAAAAGAGACAACCTCCATGTATGAAGCTACTTGTTTTCCCCATTAAGCCTTTTAATGAAGGGGTGTAAGGGAGCAATTAGGATCTTTTGGCCTGTCAGGCTCCTATCAGTGCCATGTGGTTAACGTCTCTATATCTCCAGAGTATATCCAGCACTGCAGAGAAGCTAACTGCTTGCAGCTGCCTAGGATCCAAATTGCTGCTTTTAGGTGATCATGAGATTTTAGCCACTGGCAAGTTGCTTGTGCCAAATTAAAGGTTACCACTGAGAATCTCTACAGCTGTTCAATTACAGGCCTTAGACTAAAAGAGTGCAATGAGCGTGATTAAAAGAGCTTGGTAGAAAACAGAGAGAAATGACAATGGAAAGGGAGTAATACATATCATTTTGATTAACGGGTGCCAAATAAGATTGCATTGTAGGATATTGCCAGTATTTTTTACAGTATGTAAGAGTAGTTAGTAAATACTGTGAATATACATTGCAGTTCAAACCTAGTTTAAGGAATAGTTACAATTTTGATTTTAGCATTACGTCAGATCAAATACAGGTTATCCACATGAATTCAGTCAATAAATTTGTGAAGTAATAAGCTGCATGTTTCTCACTTCTAGCAAAAATACTAGTCCATAATTAGTCATTACCTTTCCTTCACTTATAAAGTTCATCCTCTGTTGTCCTCTTACATAAAAAACCATCAACATTCGTTCAATACAGCTTTGGACTGTTTTTACCTGTGAACAATGCTTTCTGCATATTTCTCTGATATTTCTGCATATTTCACCTGATTCAGATGAGAAACCGATGACGATAAATGACTTACATTTTAGCTCGAAGCAATGGTTTGAATTTAAAGATGTCTTTATGATCAATATTTATTACTAAATAATCAGGTTTTCACTTTAAAATTTTTACTGTAATTTTTTTATCAGCTGTTTGGACTCCCATCCTGGCGGCGCCCATTCACAGCAGAGGATCCATTGGTAGGACACCGATGCTAAATTTTTCCAAATCTGTTTTAATGAAGAAGCAAGCTCATGTACATCTTAGATGACCTGTGTGCTTATTTATTTATTTATTTTATTTGTACATTGACAAATTCGTCAATTAAATTTGATAAAAGCTTTTTTCACTTTCCAGTTCCTGCTGCTCTGCTATCACCATGTTTCTTATCCTTCACACAAATCCCATTACAGGTTTCATATGCATACCATACCTTTTCCATCTTTTGTATTCCTTTAGAGAGTGCTTACATAGTCAGTTAACTACATAATGGCAGAATTACCATTTTACATGGTGACACCACGATGATGTCGCAGTGGCAATTATGCTTTACTCTAGGGGATGCAGTGTAAGCTAATCATAGACTCAGCCGAGCAAATGAAAAGACATCATGGTGTTTGATACTAGGAGGTACAAGTGTGCGTGAAAAGGAGGCTGGACTGACCCTCGCTGTTGCTCTACTCCAGTCCAGTTTTTGTCATTCTGTTCATCCATCTGTCACTTCTGGCTCCTCATCAGGGTCATGATCAGGCTACATAGGCATATAGCTAAAGCTACATACAGTACATGAGCTTAATTGCTACCCCCATCTTCTATTACCATAAACCACAAATAAATGCTTGTTTTGATTTACAGAGGTTATTATTCCAGTAACTACCATAGCACACCATGTAGAATTCACAGATTACTGTGTGCATTCAACTTTAAAGCAATATCTAAATATTACATATATGTTACAGTTTCTGTAAATAATTTTCTAAGAAGAGGAAAAAGTCATATTAAATCTAGTTAAATTATGAATGTCAGGATTAAGAGACAATGCAGGCTTTTTACAGCCTCAAACACAGGTCTGTATTGACTCACGTATATTTTATTTTATACTCATATTTCATAATCAATAATGACATTCCCTGTAGCATTCAAATCAAATACAAATACTCATTTAGACACAAAAATTACATGTCAAATAAAAAACAAATGTGAAACATGAAGAAACTAGCCTATCAAATGCGTGCACACATAATTATCTGCAATGGGGCAAATGCTGTGCATAGCATAGCAGGACACTGGCATAAAAATGCATCTTTCAAAAGCTTTTTTCACTTTCCAGTTCCTGCTGCTCTGCTATCACCATGTTTCTTATCCTTCACACAAATCCCATTACAGGGTTCATATGCATACCATACCTTTTCCATCTTTGTGGTTTTCTGTTTAACGTGTTGCTGACAAGACTGCTTCTCTAAGCAGTATCAAACTTTGAGTTTAAAACTGTTTATCCCGAGTCTTAACATCATTTAAATTATTTTATTATATTAGCTGATGCTCGCAACCATGCCTTTTTAAACCTGTATGCCTTTCTTAATTCTTAAGGGTCAGGTTAGGGTTTTAGACTTTTGATGGTTCTGTGTGAACAAATTTTAAATATATATAAAAACGGGAAGGAAGACGACTACTTAATGCACGCTAATGTCAATTCAATTCAATAGTTGCCGCTGTCATTTCCACCTGCCACCTAAAGGTGTCGCCAAAGGAATTCTAGCAATGCGACTGAATGCTACAGCTCTGTCCTCGGAAAAAGTGTCAGCTAATAAATCTGTCTGAAACAGAACATCATTCAAGCAACTAACAAAAATAATCACCTGTGTCCGTGTGGAAGTAACGTGAGACGCTTTACTGATAACAATAATGACTTCAAATGGCTGGTTGGAAACATCATGTAACGTTTGTGGAATGATTTGGCCCTTCGTTGGAATCACATTGCACTTTTCATATTAGCCTACTATTTTACTTTAAAGGTAAGCTATAAGTCAATTTTGATTGAACACGAATCTGTTGTCTAAATAAATACAATTTAGCTAACATGTAAATCTAAACTTAGGCAACGTCATCTTGAACTGATTCTTTAGAATCACATTTAGAAAATAACTGTAAATGATTCTTGTGAAAGTAGATACAAACTAGTGGCAGACTACATTTCGAAGCATTGTTACGTTATGTCTAATATCTAGGCTTGACTACAACAAATTCAAACTTTAGCTACATCCCGCTACTAACACATGGCCAATAGTGTATTTAAGAGCGTAGCATTAGTGTGTTTCTTGTCAATTCCAACAGTGGAACACATTTTCCAGCTGCATCTCTGACCATTAGCATATAGAAAACCAACAGCATCACAATAATTACAGTCATTTCATAAATTTGAAGTAATTAGTTACTTTGCTTTCACCAAACCAGATCACCGGGGGAATTGTTTTATATTAGCTGCAAAGATTCATGAATATCCAGACTCTGAAAATTTTTGTACTAACAAGCCTGTTCCCTTTGTCATATTATCAAAAAATCTATTACAGTTTTAGAGGGTAATTTGAGAAGTGCAGCTGAGATGTGAAGATCAGAATGGATAATATATACAGATCTGACGCCCTGGCAGCTGAAGTTATATGGTAGAAAATGTGAGATTTACAAATGACATTTTCAAAGCTAACATTTAAGATTCTGACTCCACGCAAGTGTCCCCTCAGTGCTGTATATTGTTTATCTAACATTATTAATTATGTTAAAAAAAGATTTGTATATATATATATATATATATATATATATATATATATATATATATATTATAAATATTTCAAACTATAGATAAAGA
>JAUYWG010000039.1:14423205-14463675 GCA_034779775.1 Enteromius afrohamiltoni | reverse complement strand
GCTGTATATTTTTTATATAAAATTATTATTTATTTTAAAAAAATATTTTTATATATATATATATATATATATATATATATATATATATATATATAGTATAAATATTTCAAACTTTAGCTACATACAACATTTACATGACTGAATGTCACTGTACTGCATGCTTCACCATGAAGGAGAAACCAATTGGTTTAGATTCTTAATTCCTTTAGCCAGGGCACAGAGCAGCCAGGTTAGTGTTCAGTGCCACAGTTGGGTGAGCACCTTGCAAATTGGCTTAAGCAGATCTTTGTCTTATCTTTATCTTGTTGAGTCGTGCCCAGTGAGAAGTCAATGCCATTTCTACTAGCAAAGCGTGATCTCATAATCCATTTAGAGTTAGTTGTGTCAGTGCTTGATGAGTATTACCTAGACGACATGACCGCAAAATGCAAAGAGGACACCAAGGTACGATGAGGACAAGTGAAAGGAGAAAAAAACGGATTAACATTATCAACACAATAAGAAATAAACACAAACTTTGACAGTCCTGTTAAAGCAAATTATATACACATTTTATTTTTTCTGTTTGTTGAAATTTGAGGATTTATTATCTCCAAGAGGATTTTTGCTGCATTCAGTCTGACAAATAGGATTAGAATGCTATATGTACAATAAAGCAAAGAGTAAATGACTTCATAAAATGCTTACAAATGGCACTTAGTGAGGCAAATGTTTGATTCAGTGCCTTATACTGTACATGTTTGTTGAGCAGCACATAGATTATAAGGTTGAATGGGGCAGAGGAACTGTTGAAGTGACAGCCAGAACAAACTACTGTACTGTGAACTGCTGATATTGGAGACCACATATCATTTTAACAAAGGCAGCAGTTGACTGAAGAGATAAAGGTTTTGTTTCTTTATTTTAAAGCAGCAAGGGCAACAATAATATACTGTAAATGTAACCTTACTTCTACAATAGTTTGCTGCCCAGTCAAGCTGCTTGAAGCAACACATGCTATGCTTTCATGAATGTCACAGCCATGCCACTGAACATCCACTAATCCAGAATCAGGGTTAGTGATTACTAGAATCATTTTCTGGTTATGAAGAAGACCTCACAACAAAAAATAAAGCTGTAATTGAAGACTAGCAAGAAAATGAGACATACCAAATTAAAATGAAAGTGAATCAGAAATTTCTCATACAAAAGGTTTGATTAATTTAGTATTCAAATTCCTTAGCATGATTAATCCACTTATTTTCCCTAGTTCAGATGCTTAAAAAATCTTTCAGACTGCCTGAATGTTACCATGAATTTTCCTTTTCCTCCAGCCGTGTGAAAACAAAATTACAGCATGACACCATTCTCATTAGTACTCTAAACTGAACAAACAAACAACTACTACTGTTTATATAGACTGTTCTAGGCTTGTAAATTATATTATTAACTACTTTTGGCAATTCCGAAAGGGCATTTTTTGACACTGAGCTAAGGTCCTGCTGATTCTTGTTTATATTTGAGAAAAATCTGCTCAATAGCATTGTGTGTAAGCTGCATGGAGATCAAATCAGGATCAGAATGGTATGAGAAATTGGTGCTGATGTTCACCCTGTTTATCTCATTAAAAAAGATCACCCTGCTTCAGTCCACAGTCTAGCACAATTGTAAATTTAGAATAGCTGAGGGTTTTGTAAGGGTTTCATACTGGGTCTGACATATAAAACACACTGCGACTGATGGACTGAAGTTTACATTTGTAAACTTCATCTATACTACATTATAGTCTGAATAGTTTATAAACTCTCTCAATAATAATAAAAAAAAAGATGTGTACTATACTATTGCATATGTGCTACAGTTAAAATGTCACTTTCAGTATCTTGCATCCAGTATGTGGAAGCAAATAGAAATTCATAAATAATAGAAACAAAAACATTATTTAATGCCAGTGTTTATTTCTATATATTTCGTTTTCATTATTTACAAAATATATATGTACATTTTAGGCAAAAGATACAAACGCTAGCCTCCCGGCGCATAAAAATAAAACCACAATTTCAATGTTCACTGATCACCCAACGGATACTTTTTAAGTTTGCACACATCATATATGCGTGTCTTCTGTGTTCACAGAATTAATGGTGATAGTAAACACAATCAAAAACTAATCCAACTGTCCTTTTTTTTTTTTTTCAGATGCCCAAATTGGTCAATGACTAAAAGAACATAATCTGTGAGAGATCCAAAAGTCTATGCTGGAGATACAGAGGACACCTCCGTCTTGCTGGTGGACACAGTTGAGGACTCATCATCGCCAAGAGGATTCTTTCCACAGAAAAGAGTGGTCAGCATGCAGTTACGGAACTGTAAAGAACAAAGTTTCATTTAGTAGGTTTATTTTATCGGGAGAAAGAGTAGAAATTGAAAGGGATGTGGTGGACTAACCTGTTTGTTTAGCAGCACATAGATGACAGGGTTATATAAGGCTGAGCTCTTTGAGAAGAAGGCAGGAATAGCCATGAACTGTGCACTGAAAGCTGCTCCCTTATTAAAGAAGATCCAGGCAGCAACGCTGGCATAAGGGGTCCAAGCCACCAGGAAACCCAAAACCATCAAGATGACCATTCTTGTCACTTCCCTCTCAGCTTTCTGAGTAGAAGCTGAGTCCTGCTGTTGAGCTGCAGCCTAAGAGAGCGAAATAACCGAGAGTGGTATCATTTTAACATAGTATTCCAGTAACTGGGAAATTGCAGGAAATTTTAAAATGACATTGCATACCGCCTTGACTGTGCACACAAGCCGTCCGTAGGTGAAGAAGATTATGGTGACTGGCAATATAAAATGGCAGACAAACATGTAGATGACATATGATTCATTGTTATAGTCAGGATTCAGGGTGTAGTAGTCTGGTCCACATGAGCACTGCATTCCCTCGGGAATATATCTGTTGAAGACATGCACCTGAAATTAGGACATTCCTGTCCGAGTACTCATAAAGACTGGATCCTGTTGCACTTAGGCTTGTAAAAAGAACTGCATTTTTGTACAATAATTCTGTTAAAAAACGTGTGTGTAATCATTACACAGGAAAAAGACTTAAATTGAAAGTATTCCTATGTGTTGGTAAAACTTGTTGCTTTCAAATATACTCCAAGTTTAACTGAAATGTTTGTTATAATCACTGCATTGGATAGCAAGATGATTGCAGAATTAGACAAACCTGGACCATCCGACCAAAGGTGGAGCCGCACATGCCATGGCCATTACCCATGTAAATCCAATTCCTGCAAAAGCATGGCTGGAAGAGAATTTGAAACTACCCATTGGTTTGCAAACTACAATGTATCTTTCGATGGCCAGCACCACAAGTGACCAAAGTGCAACTTCACCTGTGTAGCAAATAATGAAATTCATTAACACCTTAGTTACGTTTACTCATAATCCACACATATTGACATTCACCTGAAGATTTCCTTACCTCCAAGTGTGGCCATGAAGCCTTCAATCGCGCAGCCATTTGGTCCCAGAACAAAGTAGCCATTAATTGCTGTGTAGAAAGTGACCGTGAATCCGAAACAAACCATGATGGTTCCAGCTACTGCCAGGTTGACCAAAATAAAGTTAAGAGGTTGCCTGAGCTTTTTGTGTTGAGCTGTAACCACCAATGTAAGCACATTGATGGGTAGACCCAAGCACATGAGGAAGAATATGTAGAGGGCAAGAATTTTAAACTGCCACGGTTCAGCTAGATAATACTGCGGATACTCATAAGGACTCCTCACTAGCCCTGTCCTGTTGGACAAGGGGACGTAGAAGTTTTTTCCCTCAGTGCCGTTCATCTTTGCCTGCTAGTGATCCAAAGGAGGAAAAAAGGATGTTATCTGCTGCGGTACAGCAAAGTGGCTGCTCTTCACCTGCTCTTTATTTGTAATGATGCATCAGGAGTGTTTATATATCCCTCTGAGGTTCCTTATAAGGGATAAATCCTGGAGCATAAGATAGGGAGGGTGTTACAGTGTGGGATTTGAACGATAAGAGCAGACATAATCAGTTTCAGGGTAATTACCCGGTAGAGCTTTGGATCTTTGAAAGTTCTTTTGACTTTTTTGGTTCAGAAAATTAGGCCACAATTTTGATTGTCAGTACAATGTGAGTATAAACAAAGCTGCATTTATTTTGAGGATAATATTAAAATATCAAAACACAACACTGATGTGCTTTTTATGTGTATATATACACAGCTGTGGCTGTGTTTGACTTGGGTAGTCTTTTTGTTTTTTGTTTTTTTGGTAAGCCCCTCTCGCAGAACCTCCACCTGCACAGAACTGAATGATCTCACTATCATTTTCAGTAAATAAATAAGTAGCATGATAAATTTGTTCACATGGTTTGTTTAAAAGTTGCTGTTGCACCATGGTGATTGAAGGAGGATAAATATTTGTCAGTCTGCTTTTCAGAGAATTAATATGAAGACTTAAAATATTATGCACAAATCATATGTTAAGTTACTATAATACTTCATAAAAAATCTTTTCTTAAAAACGTAATTTTAATCGTTTCTGTCTTTGCTGTAAAATGGATGACGAACATGAAGTGGTAGGCAGAGACGCTGAAGAAGAAAGTGCACCTCGGATCTCGGAGCTGTGCTGCATGCTGAAGAGATTTACTGGACACTCGATATATTTCTACATTTTAAGAATCTACAGTACATTGTATGGAAATGAGCGACGTCAATAGTTTGGGTCCCACAGAGGAAAATTATACCAGTTTTGAAAGACATAGGGTGAGTAAAATAATGTCAGAATTTGATAGTACATTCTTTTTTTGTGATTCATAAAAAACATAATATTAAATTTCTTAAAGCTATGAAATAACACAAATTATGCGAATTATATGTTTGGGCCATATTAGCTGAAACGAATTAAAACACTCTTTCCATTGTATACTCTAAACATTCTCCCAACCAATTCCGAAGTTCTCATTATTGAACACACTATTTTTATGTTTTCATAAATATATATTGTATTCATTTTGTGAAAGACTGCGAGACAAGAGAGGCTATGGTCTAAGTTAGATTAGGAAGAAATTGTGGGGCTAGGCGTATCTGTGCAGGTTACTTACTTGGATGTCTTATTGAATTAGCACCCCTTAAGAATAATAAAGCCCCCTTCAGTACCCCTGACATAATTTATTCTGGATCTGGATTGGTTGTGGCACATTGTTGCACATACTTCAGCACAGGTGTTATCAGTCCTATTCGTAAACAAAGCTGTCTTGTTTTGTAATCCTGATCAACCCAATACATTAAAATGATAAGTAAAACGAAAAGTAAAAAAAAAAAGTCAAAGTAGCAAAACATCATTGCATTTCGTTTTTATTTTGAAGACAAATAGGAACCGGGCATACAGATAGCCAATACAAGTAGCCTACGCTATACAATTTATATCACTTTTCTAGAGCTCAAAGCGCTTTACAAGCAAAAGTAAACATAAACATGGTAAACAAGAAAACATATGAACTTTAGGCACAATACCAATTCAAAAAATGTAAGTCAAACGGAGTAAGAAGTCCAACTCAAAATCCAAACGATATAGGCTGTAAAGACGGTATAAACAGTGTAATACTCCACAAAGGTAAGACGAGAATCCCAGTCGACCAACTGGAACACAGGACGACCACCACTACACTCCGAAATACACGGCAGCACCGTCAGTAGGAAGTTGGGCAGGCAGCCGTCAGGTGGGCAGAGGAACACAGAGCAGATCGCGAGTACAAAAGACAAAAAGTTGAAATTGAAGAATCCCAGTTTTCTGTGTGAAATCAAGAAAAGCGCACATTTAACATATCTCCAACAACGACACAAGATAAAAACATAGCCTACTTAGATGTAAGATGGAAGCGTATGGAAGGCAGACGGAGCCAAAATCCTTTTGGCACGAAGTCTGTCATCGTGCACTGTTTTTTAATGGATGGCGGACAGGGCCAAATGTCTTTAAACAACGCTTGAAATTTGACCATGTTAATTTGCACTGTTTGTGTATATAATGTGATATGATGGAATTGCTGCATTTGACACTATATTTGCTTATGCGATGCATAGATACAGTACACACAAACATCTGACGTAAAGTTCACGAATGTTGTCATAATGATACACATATCATAATTTATATTTAGCCTACTAATAAGGAATAATGGTATGCTATGTGATGTCAGTGCAAAGTCATGATCTGTCATGTCCTTTTTAACTACGAGATGAGACATAAATCGTATGTATTTAACGAGTTGCCAATTCCTGGATTATACATAACTCTAACACAGTTCTAATATTTATTAATTAGGTCTATATTTTCCATAACACCTGATGTATTTGTTACATCATAAGAGGAATAGCATCTACACTAATATTTTCTTTTTCTTTCTTTTTCCAAGGACACAAGATTAGATGCAGTCCAGATGGGGAATCTAGAGATGAATCTTAGTGGTGATCAGGACAATTAAATAAGCACCAGAGTCCATAGGGACAAGACCAAGATGAGTCCTCTGCACAATCTGACTTTGCTGCAGCATGGAACAAATTACTGGTTCATCTGGCCAAAGGAGAACTACCTCCGGCTGCCTGGTTTCCCCCAAGGCTTTTTTCTTCATTTCTGCTACAGATGGCGTTTTGGTTCCTTGTCGCTGTTGTCTCTGGCTTGTTTAGTTGGGGACACTTAAGTGTTTACTATTGACATTTTGAATTATTGACAAACTGTTTTTGTTTTGTTTTTTTTTATACTGTAAAGCTGCTTTGACACAATCTGCATTGTTAAAACTGCTATATAAATAAAGGTGACTTGATTTGACTTTATAAGACTAGACATTGAAAAGATATGTATAGAAGCCCCAGACAAAAATTAGTAGTTTTGTACAGCTAAAATTAGCTGGGAGTGGAAGACATTGGAAGCTAGGCACAATAAAATTTACAGATGCTACACCCAACACAAGAAAAATAAGGTGCAGGTAGTAAAAATAAGGTAGTTTTAGTCTAGTGTATAGAGTACACACAAGCTATGCTTGACTAAGGTAAAGTAATTTTAGTTTCAGTATCATACTGTATGTAAATGTGTGTTATAAATGAAATCAGTTCATAACAATGTTATTTCACTGCCAATGCCCATATTTATTTCTATTCATTATTTACAAAATATATACACATATTAGGCCAAAGATATAAATCCTAGCCTCTGAGTTCATAAAAAAGTTCACTAATAATCCATTATACCCACTAATCCCAAAAACATCATCAGTTTAATAGTCGTAGTGAACACAACAATATTTTCTTTTCTTTTTTTAAGATGCTTGAACTGGTTAATGACTAAAACAACAGATCCAAAAGTCTATGCTGGAGATACAGAGGACACCTCCGTCTTGCTGGTGGACACAGTTGAGGACTCATCATCGCCAAGAGGATTCTTTCCACAGAAAAGAGTCGTCAGCATGCAGCTCCGGAACTGTAAAAAACAATGTTGCACTTAGTACATATTTGAGGACTATTTGAGGGGGGGTGTATAAGACTTTTAATTCTTGCAATTTTTATATATTCTTTACCTGTTTGTTTAGCAGCACATAAATAATAGGGTTAAATATGGATGAGGTCTTTGAGAAGAAGGCAGGAATAGCCATGAACTGTGCACTGAAAGCAGCTCCCCGGTTCAAGAAGATCCAGGCAGCAACGCTGGCATAAGGGGTCCAAGCCACCAGGAAACCCAAAACCATCAAGATGACCATTCTTGTCACTTCCCTCTCAGCTTTCTGAGTAGAAGCTGAGTCCTGCTGTTGAGCTGCAGCCTAAGAGAGCGAAATAACCAGTGCCATTGCTATTTTAACAAAGTAATCCAATAGTTTGCAGGAAAGTGACATTTCATACCGCCTTGACTGTGCAAACAAGCCGTCCGTAGGTGAAGAAGATTACAGTGACTGGAATTATAAAATGGCAGACAAACATGTAGATGACATATGATTCATTGCTGTATTCAGGATTCAGGGTGTAGTAGTCTGGTCCACATGAGCATTGCATTCCCTCAGGAATATATCTGTTAAAGAAATGTTGTTGAAGATGTTAGAAAATTCTATCAACTAAAAACAACTACATTTAGAAAATGTTTTTTATAGCTGTAAAAGGTACAAATTACAATGTGTTCAGCTGTGGAAAGTGTTCTTTTACTGCCACAAATTGAAAGATCATGAATCATTAGACCGACCTGGACCACCCAACCAAAGGTGGAGCCGCACATGACATAGCCATTATCCATGTAAATCCAATTCCCGCCAAAGCATGGTTGGTTGAGAATTTAAAACTACCCATAGGCTTGCAGACCACAATGTATCTCTCAATGGCCAGCACCACAAGTGACCAAAGGGCAATTTGCCCTGTGGAGCAAATAAAACAGTGAAATCAGTTGCACCTAAATTATAGGACGACTAAATGTGACTGATCAAACCAGTCCAGAAACTTACAGTATTATAATATTCCCTCACCTCCAAGTGTAGCCATGAAGCCTTCAATCGCGCAACCAATTGGTCCCAGAACAAAGTAGCCATTAATCGCTGTGAAGAAAGTGACCGTGAATCCAAAACAAACCATGATGGTTCCAGCTACTGCCAGGTTGACCAAAATGAAGTTGAGAGGTTGCCTGAGCTTTTTATGTTGAGCTGTAACCACCAACGTCAGGCCATTGATGGGTAGACCAAAACAGATAAGAAAGAACATGTAGACTGCAAGCACTTTAAACTGCCACGGTTCAGCTAGATAATATTGTGGATACTCAAAAGGACTCCTCACTAGCCCTGTCCTGTTGGACATGGGGATGTAGAAGTTTTTTCCTTCAGTGCCGTTCATCTTTGCCTGCTAGTGATCGAGACCAGGGAGAGGATGCAATCTGCTGGTGGATATTTTTTTGCAAAGGTGGTGTTATATATCTGTCTGGTGTTCCTTATATGGCATACTTCCAGGAAATAAGGTGGGAGGGTTTGGGGTGGCTGGGGGGGATTGGAGTGGTAAGAGCACACATAATCAGTTTTGAGTTAATCACATGTGAAGCTTCTTGCATCTTGACACTCTTTTGACATTAGGATTCTTATATTAAGAAACTATATTGTATCTTATATTAATAAACTATATAGCTCAAAGCAAATATACACAGCACTGTATTTAATAAAATAGTTGTGATTGTTGTCTGTTGTACTGCTATTTTCAATTCTAAACACTGTTTTTAGTGACAACATTACTTAAGGGGGATTCCCTGTCAGATTAAAACTTGTGCACAGTTGTCCCATAATTCTGAGTTAGTTGGTTGTGGAGGTTACAATTCTGGTCTAATAGCTGTTCAAACACATTTGTTCTGTGATATCTAAAATGTACAACAATTTAAACTATATTTTTACTAAATATACATGATGACATTGACTTGAAAAGGTCAATATTATTATGTTTCTCACAGAATCCTTGGGTGGGTTTAAGAACTTAAGGTCATGACCTTTGCATGTGATGATGTGAAGAAAAGAAGCTTATGTTTAGATTTAGTGGTGAGCTATAACTTGTTTTGAAGCATTGGTGAAAAGACATTAGATAAACCATGTGTTGAGCGTTTACACAAACTAATCTAGTTCTATTTTATTAACAAAAAAGGATCAGATTTTAAAATTCTTCTTTAAACTAAAATGTTCTAAGGCAGAGAGAGAAGTAGGTATATGGCCCTAGATATGGCCCTAGATAGTCCGGTCCATGTGAACTAATATGCTTTTTTAAATTTAATTCAAACCTCTCTTCCAGTAATTTTAATTGTCTAATTAGCAACAGTAATGTAACAGAATGACATTATTTTATAAAAAAAAAAGTAAAATTATATTTTATAAAAAAAAAAAAATTAACAAAAAAAGGTAAATGAAATCAATTACATGTTCTAAGAATAAAATTAGTTGAAAATGAAAATGTTAAAGATTACAAAGGGTATTACATCTGCACACATACAGATTTGATTGATTCTGTCCCGAATTGCATTGACTGCTTTAAAATATGAGACACAAATGTTTCAGGAAGTTTTTATGACATTTCTTTTATTTCCTATGTAGGTTTGTATGCTTTTTTTAGGATTAACAGTTTTTCCTAAAAGCATTGTTAGATGCTGTCCTAGCTATGCAAAAGTGGGATTTTAAAAACAGTATTATAGCTTTTAAACTGTATCTTATGATTTGAAAGCTGTATTTAACCGCAGAACAAAAGGTGAAAAGTGAAAAAAAGTTGCGAATGAGATGAAGGACCCTTGCTGGTTTTGTCCAAAAAATAACTGTTCTTTTTTACTTTCATAATGTATTTAATTACTTACACTTCTTCTTACATTTTAACTAAGGTAACTTCTGGAACCAGATTTCCAAAGTAACACTGATTAGCATGAGCGACTTACCTTGATCAGGTCAAAGGTTAAAAATGGGGTCACTAAACAACTACAGGTTATTAATTGAGTGTGCTATTGCATGGTTTGAAGAGAATTTGAAGCTTACCACTGGCTTGGATACAACAGAGTACCTCGCAAAGGCAAGCAAAGCCAGAGACTAACGAGAAACCTGGCCTTTAAAAAGTGAACATGAAACAACAAAAACTGATTAATCTAAACCACTAAATCTAATCTTACCACTAAATGTAGCAAAGACGCCTTCAATTGTACAACCTGTGTGACCCAGAACAATATAACTAGCAAGGGAGCAGTAGAATAGAGATCTCGTAGCCCAAACAAGACCCGGCCCTAACCAATTTGGCGCCCTAGGCAAGATTTCAGGTGGCGCCCCATTGCAGTAAATTCCACTGCTAGTGTACATATACTCTTATAAACTTAATAGCTTTGTCTTGGAGATAATTTTATTTAAATAAAGGAAGAATTAGAGCATTAAAGGAACTAAGGAATTAAAGAAACAAATACAAAAATATTAACTGAACATATTGTGACGACTGGCTGTTGTTTCTGACCAGTAACAGATTGCACCTTTCGAATTTGTTAGGTGTCTATTTTTACTTGAGTACACTCTCAGTACAAACAAAAATGTGTGCTTTTGCAAAATAAGGAAAATAAACAGTGTGCGCGTTTTTTCTCTCCGTCACTAAAATGAACTGAAGCTCTGCAAAAAACATGACACACAGACATGAGACACATATCTATACAAAGCTTGAAGTGCCCACTTTTAAATGCAAGTCTTATGTGACAACACACACAAGCCAATTATCAATCATCGCTCAGAAACAACAAAATAATACAATTAACATCATCTTTACAGTAACATTACACCACGCGTTTTTTCCTTCTCTTCTTTTCTTTTTTCCTCCCCTGGGCACCAGACAGTTTGGGACGTTTTGACATGTTTAGCTTGTTGACTGTAATGTAGCAGATGGACTCAGGAGGTATAAAAGACATCATAACCAAAATAGGTTTAAGTTTAAGTTTGCCACACCTCAAATACAATTTGTGAGACCCACTTTCATGCAGCTCCAACTTTGATCAAACTCACCCAACTGTGATTTTCTTGTGATCCTAAAAACATTTATTAGCTTTCTCAAATATCTTTGATTAAGGTTTGAACTATGAAATTGTATCTTGTGAGCCAGATTTGAGGATTCCTGGAATATATGAAACATTTTTGAAAAGATCTCTTTCGGTTTGAGCCATTGCAGTTCAACTGAGTGGCTAAAGAATTGACAATCAGTGTTTTCCTAGTATTCTCCTAGTTGCATTACAGGGCTGGCTACATAAAACCTGCATAGGCCCGAAGGTACAAAAGATATCTCTCAAGCCTGAAACAGGCCTGATTAGGGTTGATGTGGGCTGGCCCTAGTCCACTGTGCCCACAAATACCCAGCATGGGCCTCGCAGGTGTATGTTTGCAGGGTTCACACTAGAGAAACAAAAACACACTTGAGGACTCCAATGAATGAGTGAATGTGTGAATCCACAGATGGCCACAATTGTGCCAATTAACCAAGATGAGTTGGTTAACCAGTTGTTGAGTGGCTGTCGGCTGACCATTGATAGGTCTACTCAACATGGGGATGTAAAAGCTTTTATCCTCTGTGCAATTCATTCTCAATCAGAAAAGGTCAAGTTTATACCAGAAGAGTCAAGCTACAACACTCATTAGTATCCTTATATTTATTTCCTAATTTAAAAGGCTATGACTTTAGGTTACCCTTTCAGTCGAATCACTTCAACGTTACATATGGGAACTCGCCAGACAGACCAATTGCATATGAGCCTTTTACTAAAGGCCAATGAACATTGGCGTGCACTGATTGTGCTCAGGTGCACTCACTCACTGTGTGAGTATAAGAGGGCACGAGCACAGTGCTACAGCTACAAAAGACCTCTGAGTGCACAGACTTGCCACGTTAGCTCTTCCCTGGGCAATGGTTGGTGAAGTGTTCTTCGGAATGTTAAATCGGCCGTGCGTTTCTGGATGCAGAGTTTCCTCATCCCTTGGACGGACATGATCGTTGTCCCGCATGTCTGGGCCAAGTGCACGCAGAGACAGCTTTTGTGGATGGTCAATACGAGCGTATGACCATGGCTAAATTGAAGTCCCGCCTCTCGTTCGCGAGACGGCTCCCCTTGCATCCTTCCCGCGCTGCGGCGAGGCGCCTGGGGGATTTCCAGGTGAGCGTTCAGAATGTTCCGTCCGGGGTAAGATCCGTGCGGACTTCTGATGCACCACGTGGCGAGCCCCTTACTCGTCACAGCCCAGGCTCTTCGCTCCTCTCCACTCTTGATGGCGGTGTGGCCAGGGGGTATGCAGCGATCTCTCAGGTGGAGTGCCTGGTTGTGGTGCACTTATGCCCGCGTGCTGCCTCTGCCTGTTGTGACCAGCCGCGTCTCCCGTCCGCGGCATGTGAGTTGTCATCCGCCCTGACGGGCGAGGCTTATTATGCCACTTGGCAGCCCATCACCGCCTTGCACGCGTTGGCAACACTCCAGGTCTACCAGGCTAAAGTGTTGCAGCTCCTGCATGTGAGTTTGCTGGACCAGGGGGCTATGCAGGAACTGCCCTTGGTCAGGTGATGTCCACCACGGTGGTCCAGGAGCGACTTCAGTGGCTGAATCTGATGCAGGTGCCGGGCAGGGAGAGTTCCTGACACAGGCAGCCTGGAGGTGATGAGGACTATTCTTTGGGTAGTCCTCATCATTACTCTTCACTGCTGGCACGGTGGTCAACGTCCCTTGATTCCCAGCGACTCGGTGGGAAGCCCGCATAGTGCTTCTCTGCCCCTCGCGGTGGTAGATACGGATGGTACGCATCGGCTATGCAATTCAGTTCGCCAGGCGCCCGCACCACAGCATTCGCTACACTCTGTCCGGACTGGCGTTTTCCCGCAGTGTAGCCACCTATTGGCCGTGGCCAGGCAGGTCATAGTCAAGGACACGGGTGCCTCATCCACGGGCCGTGGTGCTGTATACAACGGGCAAGCAGCCAGGCGTCCAGCTGCTTTGGCATATAACCTAAGAATGCCTCAAGTTGTTAGCCCTGCAAGCACGGGACAGTCTTCTGATGCACCACGTGTCGAGCCCCTTACTCGTCACAGCCCAGGGTCTTCGCTCCTCTCCACTCTTGATGGCGGTGCGGCCAGGGGGTATGCAGCGATCTCTCAGGTGGAGTGCCTGGTTGTAGTGCACTTATGCCCGCGTGCTCCATGTTCATTGGCCTTTAGTAAAAGGCTCATAGGCATTTGGTCTCTCTGGCGAGTTCCCATATGTAACGTCTCCATTCCCTCCTTCAGGGAACGTGGGTTACGTTCGTAACCTAGACGTTTTGTTTAGCTATTCGGCTGTTCAAAGAAAAATTATTTTATCTATTTTAATAATTTTTTATAAATTTGTACATTTTCTTACATCTGTGTTGTTCATACCACCTTTTTGCTGCATCGCAGTTTGGTCTTTCATTTATACTGAGATAGCAAAATCTCAGCTTTCTGAAGATCCCAAGGGAATAAATTTGAAGACACTCTTTTTGCATTGCAGTGTGGCCTGGGGAAACTGAAATACTAGTCATCTAACTGTCATGTGATCCTTTCAACCCAAAACACAAAGTTGGCAGCGCACATTGTACTTGCAGCGTTGCAACAGAATATTACTTCTCAGCCTGTTGTACTGATTCCCTAACATAAAGGTGAATTTTGCTGTACATGCTCCCATATGTGATGTTATATTCATGGTTTTGATGCAACACTGAATATTAAGGTGGTATCTCATTAATTACATTTATTGGAAAACAACTGAGAATATTCTTCAGCATTGTTTTACTAAGGTTTAATCATTAACCCATACATTATTACACATAATATTCTTGTCTGCATGCATACTGTAAATAACCGTACTGTACGGTACGGTTCAGTACAGCTCACTTTTGGGGGGTTTTCCACTGGGAAAAGTACAGTACCAGTATTTGGTACCTGGTCCTTTTTTTAGTACCACCTCACCCGAGGGTCCAAATGAGCTGTGCCGTTACCAAAATGTGACGTGTATACTCTGCTGGTCACTGATTAGCTGGAGAAAATCGTCATTACTGCGTCACTGAACTTGCGTCACAAGACACAACAGACCCGCTAGATTTAAATAAGCACAGCCAGCGAAGCATAGGACCCAACTGTTTTGTTTGAAGAAATGCACCTTTTTGTATCAACCAAAAATGGCTGTTTCGTGGTCTATTGAGGAAGTACAGACGTTCCTCTCGTTGATAGCCGAGGAGCGGATCCAAGCCGAGTCGTACCACGCAGTGGAAAAGCGCCATAAGGCTACATGCCGACCGGCTGGCTGGCTCACTTGCCATATATCAAGGACTAAATACATAAAGTATATAAAAGCTACTGTACATTCAAATTACATTTAAAATGCACCTTTTTATCTCTATTTTTAAGTAGCTATTTGATACATGTAAGAAAAACCAACACGTGGATATCAAGACATAGGATTTCCCAGCAGAACATTGGAACGTTTCTGATTTCATCACATGCAATTCAAGAACTGACTGTGCACTTGCCTAATATACCTAGTATCTCGCCCCTTGATAGTCACTATTGTAACATTATCAATGTTATTTACTTGTTTGTGGTTTTAACGTTGTGGCTGAACAGAGTATGTATTAATCAATCCATATAAATTGCATTAATCATCTTATTAGTTTGTGTATTCACTGTGAATTAACCCATGACCACTGCTAGCACCATGCTCTAGAATACTGTTGGACCACACAGTACACTGCTGCTAATTACCTTACCTCAAGACTTCTGGCCAAGGTGCCACCTGAGACAAGAATGATTGCTTAGATCTAATTATCTACTTTACGTTACTGAGAGTAAATTGTTTTAACACACTTGCCTTCCTTCTCTAAATCATTGCCAAAATCCCTCATAAGGTATGCATAGAAAATCAATCACAGATAAATAGAAAGGTTGTACAGAGATGTATATCAGTGTGTGGAAGATCCTTTTGGGAGAGCATGACTTGAAAGATGCTTTTCAAACTTCCTATAATTATAAGGTCAGGTCACTGGGACTAGTTCCACCAAATGACTTTTACTTTCTGGTCTATAAAAAGACTTCACACACACACACACACACACACACACACACATATATATATATATATATATATATATATATATATGTCTTGTTATAGAGTAATATCTACATTCAGTTTACAGATATTTTATTTACTGGACTTGAATTGATTCCTCGGATTGCATACAAATAAATACAATTGAGTCTTTTTACAATTGATTTATTCTGTGCACTGGATTCATAAATCAACAGTTGCATTTAAAACATCAGAGATCTGCAGCAATGAAATTAGACTTTGTGTTGACCAAGCTAATATACTTAATCTATGACTTCTGGCGAAAGTACAGCTCCCTAGCAGAGGTAATAGATTTAATTATCCAATTCCAGAGAATTTTCTGACCCACCCCTTTTGCTCTCGCTGTTTTTAGCCAATCACCTATTGTTTGACTAATTTAATGCAGTGTCTTCTGGCAAGCTACTGGCAAGATGTAATTCTCCAGTTGGTGTTCAATGTAAGTAAAGAGTTAATTGTTTTACTCAGCTAGCCTCCTTGCTGTCTCCTTATCCAAATCAATGTATGTTCTTTAATGCACATTTCTGCCAAAAAAAAAAAAACAGTAATTGAATTGCTTTTCTTGATGTAAATTCTAAATTTAAAGAAATTAAAAGTTACAACGTCTTTATTTCCAGTTTCTTAGGAAATAGATTAATATTAAGTAAACATGTAATGTAATTTTGACATTCAATGCAGATGTGTGGTGGTTTTAGCAATTAATTTTCATAATTTTTGCAAAATGTAGACTGTAGCATTCCAGTCCATGTACCAGCACCTCCATATACCTTTTCCCCTTCCCTGCTCCAGCTCTTAGGATGTGTTTTAATTGTAATCCAATTCACCATGTTACAGCCCATCACAAAGGGCTAATGACTTTACAAATTACATTTGCTCTTCGAATAGCATCTTCGACTGGAGGTGCTGACTCACATGCATCACGTGGAATCAGCAAAGAATCATCTGTCGTTTCTATTTTTGTTTGGACTTTTTTATATTACCTTCACTAAGATTAAATAAATTTCACCTTATTTTTGCATGGTTTCATTTAAAGAGATTTAATCACTCACCCCGCCATTCTAAACCCATAAAACCTTCATTCATCTTCTGAACGAATATTAAGAAACTTTGATGAAATGCAAGAGCATTCTTACCCTGCATAGACTGCAACGCAACTACTACGTTCAAGGCCCAGAAATGTATTAAGGACATTGTTAAAATAGTCCATGTGATATAAATGGCTCTTTATTCAACTTTATTTTTCTCTTTTGTGTCAGTCTTCACAACACTACCACCACTTTGTATTCTGAAGATTAACAAAGTAATCAATGACAGAATGTTCATTTTTGGGTGAAATATCTATTTAGGATTATTCTCCCTTTTCATGTATATTACATTTACAAGTGGAAGTAAAGCTTATGACAAAATCTTGATTATGATCTTGTCCATACTTAGACAACATTACAACATTAGAATTGTAAATGTTGAGTTAAATCCAGTAGTAATTCTTCAAACTTGTAGAGTCACGAGGATGCTGGAATCTATCCAAGAGTCTCGGGCCACAGACGTGTGAAACACCCTGGACAGATGGCCGGGCCATCACATTCCCTTTACATTGAAATAATGTCTTATATAATTGCAATCAAATACTGACCCACTGCTCCGGGTGTATGTTCACAGAGTGTGTGTGTGTGGTTGATCACTTCTCACTGCAGTGTGTGTGCACTTGGATGGGTTAAATGCAGAGCCAACCAAACCATACTTGGCCACTTGTCACGTCCTCCTCTTCCTGACGAATGAATTGTCATCTTGTTATTATGTATAAGCTTTGATTTACTAGAACAAATCATGTGACTGATTTGATGTTTGTAAACGTAGTTTTGGCCTATATGATGTTGGCTATTGCTTAATTGTAAGCACAATTTGTTTTGGTGTGTATCACTTAAACTTCTCAATGCTTTTAACAAATTAAGGTGTACTGCTCCAAATTTAAATAAGGGCTGGAACACTGTTTAACTGTTACTGTATTTTTCTGAACCATCACAGCCACACCCATAAAAGGATCAGCTGACTTTAAATGTGACTCAATGTCTGCATTTAAAAATTGAAAATACACTCTTAAAATTACATGTTTTTGTATTATACTTTGTGGGCCGGTTTCCCGCATAGGAATTAGATTAATTTAGGACATTTAACATTTTTTAGAAACATGTCTTACAAAAATGCATTATCTGTGAGCATTTTAAGACCAAACAATGACAATGATGTATTTATCTCAGTGCAAGCTTTTTCCAGTTTAGACAGCTCTTAACATTTATTTTAATCTAGGACTAGTCTTAAACCTTTTTCGGGAAACTGCCCCTATATGTTTTATGTGTTCAAAAATTTTTTTCTAAAAAATAAGATTCTGTTGCTAACCAAGCATATTTGATTGATTTGACTTTCTAATTGGCTATTACAAAATTAAATTATTAATAAAGATGGCTGTCATGCTGCTAAATATTGACCCAAAGATAAATTAATTGAAAAGTTAAATATTGATTGAGTGTGCTTGAATAAGTTCCCCGTGTAAATGACTGCACCATAAGTGCCCTTTATTAAACTACTTCTTAAATTAAATTACAGTTTATTCTTTTAAATTATATTATGCAAAATATGTATGTGTTTATATGGGCCATCAGAAATCTCCATTCAAATTTCATACTGAAGTTCTTGAGAGGTATAACAACCAACATATTTATACATTTTTCTATAAATGGAGAAATCCACAGTCTTGACTGCTTTTGCATATATCAAACTTACATGACATTTAAAGGTCACAGTTAAATAAAATGAGTTTTGCGCTTAAGCAGGACATAAGTGTGGACAAGCAGGAAAGCGCTTGTCCCATCTGTCAGATTAACATCTCTGAAGTATGTCAACACCTTCAAGGAGGATTTCCAGCCACAAGTAGATTGCGATTATCTCATTACAGGCACAAAAAGGCCCTGACAAGCTGTTAACACCATTGCTGTTTGCATCCTCTCCTAATGCCTCAATCCTGCCTGATTGGATTCACACCTTCTACGCAATAGCAAAGCCTTTCTCATGCTGAAGGACCAGAGCCAAACCAAAGTATGCACATGGCATCTGTTCCCCTGATTGATGTTATGTCCTCTAGAACACACACTATCCATAATTCTTCACTTGAAGAATTCATATATTTTATTGTTATTATTTAAATAATAGTATGTGACTCTGAAAATGAGAAAATGAGAATAAACTCTCAGAAGTAAATGTACAAAAGCTGTCACTGGGGCAGAACCTTTTCAAAAGGTACATGTTTGTACCTGAAGGGTACATTTTGGTACCTTAAAGGTACATGTTAGTGTAAATATTTGAACCTAAGAGGTACAAAAGTGTGTCTTTTGAAATGTTACTGCAACAGTGACAGCGTTTGTGCCTTTATTTCTGAGAGTGTAGGACAATATTTGCTTGAGATACAATTAGAAAATCTTAATTTAGGGGGCAAAAAATCTAAATATTGTGAAAATCGCATTTGGCATTTAAGCAATGGATATTACTGGTCAAATTTTTTTTATATATGTAAAGTAAAAACATTACAATATATCTTCATGAAACATGATCATTACTTAATAACCTAATGATTTTGGGCATAAAAGAATAAATATGTATTGTTGGCTATTCCTTTAAATATAGTGGTCCAGGGTCAAATATTATTTTAAAATGAAAGTTTGAAAGAATGTGATACTAATGTCACCAATGTTTCTAAAATTACACAGCTCTCCTGTAACCCAAAAAACTTGGCCTAGATGTTGTCCTTGATGTTATTATTTTCATGGTACATCTTCAATGTTTTTTAAGTCTAATAATGTTACATTTATTCAGGATCATTTTTCTCTATAACTTTTCTTGGGTAGTAAAAACTATCCAACTGTTTCTGATCCATAAAGTGTGTGTCTTAAGGTAATTTAAAACTGATTATTGAGGACAAAATGCAAACTATGTGCTAATGTCTAGTCTCAGATTTCAATTACCTTAGATAAAAAAAAACAATTATCTATTTTTCTTCCAAATTGCTCTGTTAAATATTGCGATCCATATTAAAAGAAAAGCTTGTTGTATAGCACAAGTCATTGTTAGTAGATGATGATGAAACATTCTTAATAAAACTTCTCAGTTTATGTTTGGATACATTTGAGTTATGGATGTTGATGTTGGCATGCAAGCCAAATCCAAAGCCAATTTTTTATGTTTTTGGAAACCTGGATGCCAGCCTAAACTTAATCGTGATTGCAATGATGCCTGGAGCGGTTCCACAATTTATTAACACTTTCCCAAAAAATATCTCTCATATATTACCATATCAAATAAAACAGCACACATAGAGCTTAGTGCTTTACAAACGTGGATGCACTACCATTGAAAGGTTCGGATTTTTTATTAGCTATTAGCGTATTGCTATAAGTTAGGCTGCATTTATATGATCAAATATACAGTAAAAACTGTAATATTGTTAAAAACAGTTGTATTATTTTGTAAAAACCTTGCATAAAAGCAGCATTTATTTTATATGTATATGACTCATTGTATTTAGGACATCTGGTGATTTGAAAGCTTTTACATCTTCTTGCAAACGAGATTGGGAATGAGCTTAGCAAAACTGTTAGAAAAGGATAGTTAGGAATATGTGAGAAGAAAATCAGCATGGGAGGTTAAAGGTGTGAAGAGAATGTAAAAAGTCACACATCACTTAATAGGGATTAGCCTCTAAACAGTGTGTTTGGCATCTTAGTGCTCAAGGGCTTATCACAGATCCGACTCTGTAAGGAAGCCACCGCCATGAACAGGAAGTTGTGGCGGGCACTACGCTCAAACCAGGTCAGCGTCCAGTCCATATGCAATTACCCTAATGGCCCAGTTCAATGTGCTGACCTTACATCATGTGCCTGTTTGATGATGTAACTGTAAACTGACACATATATTTATATTAAAGGGACAGCCCAGCGCAAAATTACAATTCCCTCTTTTGTTATTTATTTACAATTGTTGTCCTTCCAAACCTGTATGAGCTGTAAAACTTTTTTTTTTTTTTTTTTTCATAAAAGGAGTGTCATACGGGTTTGAAATGACATAAATGTCAGTATTTTATTGCTTGAACTATCCTTTTAACAGAAATACTAACATTTATCACACTACACAAACATACATAAACTGAAAAAATATAAATATATCTGTCTATAAACATTCCTATTTACTCATATCATATCATTTACAGTGGTATTTGGATATTTAATTCACACATGCCATTGATAAAATATAAAAGAAGGATATATTTTACAGACAAATCATAAAAAGTAGTGAAATAGGTTTGAAATGAAGTATACTGTACACAATTTATTTAGCAAAACATTTTGGTAGATGCCACTTGGTTTGAAATGTTGTTATTATTGTTACTGCTAAAATATTTAGACATTTTTAAGTATTTGGGTCATAATTGTGTCTATCTATATGTTGCAAAAAAACAATTAATTCATAAATGACAACACTAGATATTTCTAAAAATGTCATGTGTGTCAGATGAGGGAAGCTGGAAGCAATTTGTGGGGGATTGAGAAAAAAAAGTCCTCTAATCTCAGATTGTTTTGTGGCCATCTAATCACCCTGTTTAGTCACATTCACTTAGAAGCTGGACGAGCTTCCCCTGATCTCATTATGGGGCTGTGGTCACATTTACCCACTATGTCCTGCATATCAATCCAAAAGGACATTTAAGACCCCTGAACTGTTTCCCTGCTTGTTTTAATATAGCCTTCCTATCACACTCTACTTGTCTCCAATAACTCCAATAAAGTCCAACACTTTGATTTGCATACATACACTACTGTCCAAAGTGGGGGGTCACTAAGATTTTGACATTTGGCAATTAGACATCACAAATGACATTTGATTCACTAAAAGTAACTTTGCAAATAAACGTAAACTAACTTGCATGTTGCACTTTAAATGTACTTGCAAAAAAGTTAATTATAATGAGTAGAATGTTGAGAGAACAATAATGTGTTAGCAGATATTAAGCAGACAGTTTACTAATACTCCTAATGACTGGTAATTGGCATGAAGTTGCAAATTTACAGTAAGAAGAATGTCAACAGTGGACTACTGAAATAAAGGTTTACCTAAATCGTTTCTGACAAAAGTATTTTATGCTCATAAAGGCTGCGTTTATTTGATTGATAAATAAATACGGTAATAGTTCACTGCTTAATATTTTGTGCAAATCATGAAATCTTTTTTTCCAGGATTCTCTAATAAACAAAGTTAACACAAACAGCATTTATTTGAAACATTTTATAACAATTTAAAAGCCTTTACTGGCATTTTTAATCTATTTAATTTATCCTTGCTGAATAAAATTACTTAATTTCTTTAAAAAATATAATTAAGTTAAATGACATAACATTGCATTATGACCCCATTAAAGCCTTTAAATGGCAGACTAAACCTAATACAAAAACTGTACTGACAATCTATATGGGGAGGCTCCAGACCTGGACCAGGCAGTTTAGGCCGCTGTCGCTCCTGATGTGTCCAGTAGGGGGAGGATGAAATATAGTGAAATGATTAAACCGACTTTCGAAACTTCATTAATAACCATTCTTTTCATTAAAATTGAGTTTTATTGTTTTTGTGTGAATATAATATAAATATAAATATAAACATTACATAAATATATCAGATGATCTGCATATTATGATTTCTGTAAAGGAAAAACTGAATTAGTGTTTTGAACATCCATTAACATTACATATTTAAATAGTGACATAAAAAAAAGCCTACACGTATTTGGATCAGATGGATCAGTGGTAGGCTATGTTGTTGTAAATTAATATCAAAAGTTACATTCAGATATTAAGCATTTTCAACCTGATTCAGATTACAGTTTAATCATATGGACAATCAATTTAATATTTATTAATGCTTTAATATTCACTGCTGGTTGTCATAAAGCTACAGAACAGTGTCCTACAAACCATTTTAAAAAGACAAACACCCCTTTCTAAAATTCCAAGGGCTATTTAGCCATCTGAGAAGAAAAGACTATTTTTTTGTGTACTACAATATCATTTATTACCACTATTTACTAAAAACATGAACTTGAATGAGTCCCGTTGATGACCATCTTTTAACTGTTGTTCAGTCCTCCTGTCAAAATGCTCCTGCTCACGTATTAAAATATTAGCTTATCATTTAACTTTAAATGTTGCACTATTGTTGATAACTTAAGTGATCGTATCATACTGTAAAGCCCCCTACAGGTCTACAGCCTCCCCCTACTCCTGACAATCCTATTCATTACTGCCTATATTACATGTATGCAACCACATTTCTACAGGAAAAATCATGCAATTCCTTTAAAAATAATAAATCTTAACTTGACTACATAATTAACAACAGATAATAGCTTTATCCCTTTGCACATTTTAGCTGACACCTTATCTGAATATTGGTGTCTGTGGTGGTTATGGCCGTGGGTCTAAATATTGTCCAATAGATGGAGCTATGCAACAATCTCTGCATGAAGACAAAATACACTTTGTATGTCCAGCAGATGGTGCAGTCATTCACATTTGGACAAGCACAGACCATCTGCAGACCATAAACAGAAGAGTTCCATGAAGTCTGTGTTCTGGGAATGACAAGGTTCATGTGAAATCTAACCTTTTCTGTTGGAGGCTATAACATTACGGTTAAACGTTTATATAGGTTGAAGTCAATGTCATTGCTCTTATGCCATAGTTACCCCACAGATCTTGCATGTTATTCTAGGAAAACTGCAACAGAAGAAATTATTACATAAAAACAGTTGTTTTAAAATTTTAATCTTGTAAAAAAACACAGAAATAACTAAAGTTGTACTTCTTTTTTTTTTTTTACATGTGTATATTAACTACTCTTATTTGTAATTTTCACATTTTATACACTTCATTACATGTCAGACAAACACACTTCACACTTTAAGAGAAAAGTGAAAAAGTGTAACAGGTGGCCTACAAGGAACTTTTTGAGGTAACACTTCAATGCATTAATAGAGAGCAAACGAGACTTGGCCTGTCAGTTCATTTGAAACACATATATTTCAATGTTTTCTCCAAATGAACTTTATTATCTAACTGTATAATCAATTAAAAACTGTTGTTTTGATAAACATTTCATTACTTAACCATCACATGATGATCACAAATTCATAACCATGTCTTGAGCCCTTTTTTAAATAGAACAGTGAAGGAAGTTCTAGTAATTCTAATATAATATTAGAGAATAACATAAAATCTGCACACATTCACTCTTATCTTTATGGCTAATATGTAAAAAAATGCTAACTTAAATGATCAGTAAATGATAGCATATTTTCCAAGTAAGTTTGTCAACAGCGGTGTCAAATAATATGTCAAGTAATTATTGAGGTACTTTTTACCCCTCACTGTCTATGGCGGTTACAGCACTCATGCATCACAATGCCAATCAAATGATAATGGATTAACAGGAAAAAAATACATGGTTGAAATGCTGGAAAATCAGACAATGTCTCTGTGAGATAATGAGCTTGGTGTATGAACAGTTTGTAAAGTCAATAGATCTGTGAAGGTTTCAAAAGTAACAGTGTTTAGCTTTTGTTTTGGGCGTTTATGATCTGGCAGGTCTTCAGCAGGAGTACACAACACTCTTACTCTCTGACATGAAAAAGAATAATAAAAATGATGCACAGGCGTTAATTATTTTGAAAATATATTTAAAAAACTGAATATATATATATATATATATATATATATATATTTTATACACCAAATATATACCGTATATATTTATAATTTGTTGAAGGGCATACCTGTCGCATAGACCCTGGAGTGGTGGCAACCAAATAAATCATCCACAGTGGGACTAGTAGCGTGGAGGAAAGGGTGAAGAAGCCACCAATCGCATAACCCCACCAGGGGTACTCGTACACATTGTTGAACTTCAGAGGGGTGTATTTAACCAAGGAGAAGATAAATGTTCCCTAAATAGACAGAAAACAGAATGATGAGCAATATGGAGCTTTCAGTTAGTTTGGTATGCTTTGTCAGTCTGAGTCAGTGCACAAAGTCTCAGAATAGGAGAAAGTCTTTCTTGTGTTTTGAAGTGCTGTCAGTGTAAAGACAGACGCAAATGACAGGTGTCATACACAGACTACCAGACAAACCTCTTTGTGGTTACAATATGAAAAAAAACTAAATGAAACATTTGTTTTAAAAAGCTACATTAAACAGATTTCAAGGGTTTTAAATAATACCCACTGTGCATATCACGGGTGTTAGATACTTCCAGCAACACTTCATGAAAGGCCAAGGCCGGTATCCAATCATATCCTCAATGCTATCATAGAGGCGATCTGCACCTGCAAATAAAGCGTTTTTAAAACTCAAAAGTACATTTTAAAATCATTTTATCATGTTACTATAACACGCTTTTAATGTACCAGGAATTGAGTACACTTTGACCTACATACACTGTTGTGCTCTAAATATTTCAACAGAGTTTAGGGTACAGAGTTGCAAATGAAAACATTTACTATTTGTGTACATTTATCTGCACTTTGCTTTTTTTTTTACAGACTCAAATAAATGATTTACCATATACCCATCCAACACAGATAGATTGAAGGATAGCAAAAGTAAGAAGTGTCATTCCACTGCACGCGTAATAGTCAAAAAGCTGGAAGACATACAGGCCACCCTAAGAGAAAAAACAAAAAAGACTTGTATATTGTTTTTATATTTTCATTTTTCAGTCAACCATCTTTGTTCCTATTTGTGACTCTTACCTCTGTTACCATTACCAGACCAACAAGGAAGCTGGCAGCACTTATAAAGAGGAGAAGAAATTTTCGCCGATGTCCAACTTGGAAGAAGGAGGGATACATATCCGAGATAGCCGTTACCAGGGCTTCATGATACACAAACTGATACGATAATAGAAAAAGCTTTAGGGTATCCATACTATGATATAATAAATTAAATATAAAAAATCTATATTGCTCCCATATAATTACCTCACTATCCAATCCCAGGAATATGATCATGATAAAGAAGAAAATTGCCCATAACTGAGGGAGGGGCATCAAAGCTACAGCACGGGGGTATGCAATAAAAGCCAAACCAGGACCTGCCACAAACAAAAGCCATGTGAATGGCAGTGTTTAAAAATACCAAAAAAGTCTTTTTGTGTACAATTGTGCAGAATTTTCTGTACTCTTATTTTAAGATATTATAACCGTTGATTGCTTTAAGAGGCCTGAAGCTTTAAATATAATTTTTACCTGATTCTGCAACCATTGAAATATCCATTCCCTGTTCATCTGCCATGAAGCCCAGGACAGAAAATATAGCAAAACCAGCCACAAAGCTAGTTAAGCTATTGAGCAGACACAAGTATACACAGTCTCTGAAATACACGTTAAAAGACAAAGTTTTTTATTTTAGTGAAATTTGCAGTGAATATACTATTGAGGTGGAAAGTGTGAAGTTAGATAATCTAGAGTACCTGTAGCAGTTGTTCTCATATTTGTTGTAGCTTCCCAGAGCAGTCAGTACTCCAGTACAAACTCCATAGGAGTAAAATATCTGACTACCTGCATCCATCCACACCTAAAACATCAAATACAGTTTTTATTATTTCAAAATTATTTAAAGTTCAACATCACAAAATGCCACTATTTTTATAAAAAGAAAGCAGCTCATTGCCTGTGGATCTGTGAGGCGTGTTGGATCAGGGTAGAGGTAGAATATGATGCCATTCTTGGCTCCAGGAAGAGTAAGCCCACGGACCAGCAGCACTACCAACATTAAATAAGGGAAAGTAGCAGTGAAGTAGACCACCTGAAAACAAGAGGAACAAAAGGACTCAGCATGTTCCTGAGCCTCAAGTGCTGCAGAGTGGAGATGGCAACACCAATGTCATGGGTTTCATTTTCACTGTTTTTATTTTTTTAGAAATAAATATCTGCCTATTCATTGAATGCATCAAGGCGATGTGAGCTTATCCACATTAGAGATGACATATTTTCTTAATTTAATAAAATACACACACACATACATAATATATATATATATATATATATATATATATATTAATTTATGCACTATACACACAATTTTATTTGATTATAATTTGATGTAGCACTACAAATATAGATATTTTGCCAATGAACCTGAGATAATGTTATGTAACTGATAGTCAATTTTTTATATCAGTTCCTGCAAGTGGAAGATTTAAGACATTTTTTACACTTCACATCTTACCATTCACTTTGTGATACACACTTAAAAAGTTTAACAAGTTTCTCACCTTGCCTGTGGACTTCACTCCCTTCCACACACAGAAGTAGCAGATGATCCAGGCCAGCAGGAGGCAGAGTGCCAAGTCCCATCTAACATTACCAATCTGTTCTATTCCCTCAGACAAGCCCAAAATTCTTCTCCTGTAGGCAAAAAATATGGAATCACATTCTGTTTTACAACCTTTATTGAGAACCATTTTAATAAGCTGGAAGATTTTTGTTATCCCGTGTAGCCTTAATTGCATAATTCTAATTAACATGTAACCAGTTTATCAAGGTGCTATTTTCAACAACTTACTCCCAGAACTCAATAACAGGAGATGTGCTTTTCTCTGGAGAATATTCAGTGATGTTGCTTTTGCTCAACTCTTTGCAGATCTCTAAATAAAAAAAAGCTATGGTTATTTAAACGACATATCCCAGTATTATGATAATTCACACTGGCATATGTGAGATACCTGTGTTCCAGTAGTTGTTGCAGCTCGCCCATGGCAGCTCTGAACTGAAGGATGAAAAGAGGTAAAGGAAAGCCCAAGCAAGAATTATTATGTAATAGACTCCAGTATAGAGGACAACGACTTGGCTCCCATAACCAAGACCTGTGAAAAGAAACATAAAGAAAATAAAAAGTGACAAAGTACTTTCAAAGTGCAAAGTAATTTTTCATTGTGGTGGTCCCATACGTGTCAAATTAATAGAAATTAACTGGACAAGTTATTTCTCAGTGTAAAAAATACAAGGTGTGTCATGTGGGTGTGTGGTTGAAATGTGTGCGTCTCAATGAGATGTGTGTGTTCACCTTCAAACAGTGGACAGATCTTCCTCCAACATGTAATTCCCCCCTGACTGGTGAACTGACCGAGTGAGGTCTCCAAAAAGAAAAGTGGAATTCCACAGGTGAAGAGAAACAGCACATAAGGCACAAAAAATGCCCCTGTAAGATAGAAAGCTTTATCAACACATAACAAACGTATACATAGCCAAATACAATATACACGCATCAAAACTGCATACACACTAAAACACTGTGAATTTTTTATGAAGAAAATATCAAGGTCTAAAAAGACTAAAAGATCCAAAACAGGGGGTTCACAAATTATTGTTTAAATTCAAAGTAATTTATATACTGTACATGCACTGCTCTTCAAAGGTTTGGGCTCGTTATAACTTTTTAATAAAAGTAAAATAAAAATTAAAACAATAATTAATGTACTCCACTTATAATTATTACTCCTTCAGTGTCAATAATTATATTTTTATGTGCTAATTCATACCACTTGTTCTTGTAAATCTTCACACAAATGTGAGCTCACAGTTATATAACTTCGTCCATAGACTCATTGGCTTGTTTTTTCCCTAGAGAAACAGTACCAGATCAATGATTATGTGGATATATTTTATGCCAAAAACACAGACTGTCTGGCACTGATCTTAAGCCCATAGACTCTTTTAATAATTTAATAATTTAATAAACCACCACAGAAAAATACCCTTCTAATAATATCTAAAATATATCTAAATATCTAAAAAGCAGTATATTTTATCTTCTGTATATTTTAGATTTATTACATGTAAAGTAAAACATTTTAAAATATTTTGTTTGTATTAATTTTGTAATTAGAGCTTACAGCTCATAGAAATCAAAATACAGTTTCTAAAAATGTTAGAATATTTATATTTGAGTTTCATTAAATGACCATCCCTGCAGTATAAATTCTGGATATCTCTTGTTCTTTGATACCACAATAATGAGGAAGAGTGTTGACTTGGCAATGGTTCAGAAGACAATTGTTGACACCCTCCACAAAGAGGTTAAGTCACAGAAGGTCAGTACTGAAAGGAGTGGCTATTCTGTAGCAAAGAATATTAAATGCAAAGTTGACTGGAAGGAAGAAATTAGGTAAGAAAGGTGTTTGAGAATACTGTCAAGCAAAGCTGATTCAAACACCTGGGAGAACATAAGGAGTGGACTGAAGCTGGATTCAGTGCATCGGGGGCCTGCACTTTCAGATGTCTTCAAGAAAAAGGGCTACCAAGCCACTTCAGAAACAACTTCAGAAGCATTACACCTGGGCTAATTGGACTGGACTGTTACTTTTTAGATAAAAGTAAATTTTGACTGGAAGACTGGAGAGGCACAGAATGCAAACTGCTTGAAGTTCAGTGTGAAGTTTCCCAGAGTCAGTAATGATTTGCGCTGCTGTGACGTCTGCTGGTGTTGGTCCATAGTGTTTCATCTAGTACAAAGTCAATAGAGTCTTTAGCAGGTGATTTTGGAGCACTTTATGCTTCCATCTGCTTTATGGAGATGCTGTGTGTCTTTTCCAGCAGTCAGTGCCAAAACCACTTCAATGTGGTCTGCTGAACATGATATTACTGTGGTTGATTGGCCTGCAGCCAACATGCCTGACCTGGGCCCCAAAAAGGTATCTATGGGATATTTTCAAGAGAAAGACGAGAAACAGTTGATCCAATAATATAGACAAGCTAAAGGCTCAGTAGTGCCTCAGCAGAGCCACAGGCTGATTACTTCCATCCCTAAAGATGCCCTATCAAGTTCTGAGTGCATAAATGAACATACTATACAGAACTTGAGCTTTGCAAATACTTTTTTGATTGATCTAAGTAAATTTTGTAATATTTTGAGATACTGGATTTTGACTTTCATGAGCTGTACGCTCTAATTATCTCAATTAAAAAAGTTTTACTTTACATGTAATTAATTTATTTTTTACTTTTTAAAAGAAGTTTTTTAAAAAATATTTTTTTTTTCCGAGATGCACCTGTATGTTAAGAACATATGATAACTCTGGAACTTAAACTCTTAAACTTAAAACAAGATTAAATATAAATTTGCACTCACCACCTCCATTCTTGTAGCACAAGTAAGGAAACCTCCACACATTTCCCAGGCCAATGATGTGCCCTGCCACCGCCAAGAGAAACTCCAGCTTATTAGCCCACTGCTCTCTTGCCTGAGGTTTAGGTCTGGCCTGCACTAGGGCACCATTCGTGAGGTTTAACTTCTCACCTGGCCGTGAGCTATGCTCCATGATGCTAATAATGGGTTAATAAACATACATTATATACCCAAATATCTTTCATGTAACATATTTAAGGCATAATGAAGAATGGGGCCCATATGTGTTTGGGGTAGATCTGGGCCCCATGAGCTCATCTTTAGCAAATGATAACATAAATAGCAAACAGCTGTGCATGATTGCACTTGTTTTTTTCACGTGCTCTTACCTCACAACAAACTAATGACAGAGCAGTTGTTGTCAGTTGGAACGTTTGCCCACATTTTAATATTTTATTATACATAAATGGTTTGTCTACATGTTGCCTCTTTAATATTCTCAGCAGCCTTAAACTTGCACATGCTACCTTGCATGATAGTGAAGCAAAAAAAAAGACTTGCACTTTTATAATTTTACTGCAGTTAATGAGTTTTAGTCTATTATTACGTTTAAAGTAGTATACTGTTTTATCAAGGATTTTCTTATGTACATAATTCAGGAAAACCTGAAGTGCTACATGTAATTCTTATCTTTAAAAAAACAACAACTCACATTTACATATTAAAAAGCAATTCAGCTCAGAACTACAATCAG
This sequence comes from Enteromius afrohamiltoni, assembly GCA_034779775.1. NCBI lineage: Eukaryota > Metazoa > Chordata > Actinopteri > Cypriniformes > Cyprinidae > Enteromius > Enteromius afrohamiltoni. The sequence continues at coordinate 14,433,070 of JAUYWG010000039.1, read as the reverse complement.
CTCGCAGCTGATAACAACTGATGCATACATGCCTAAAAAGGAAATGGATGAAAATTCATAAGTAAGGTGCTTACCTGTTGCAGGCATGGTTTTACTTTGAATGTACAGCTGAAACATTGCCCTTTTCTTAAACTACAGTGCATCTACTGTTTTACTACAAGAAAGTGTTATACAATAACGCAACAAAAGGGCAATCAGAATATACCTTTGATTTGTGAAGAATCCGTCTTGTATGTCTCTTTTATGCAGTGCCTCTATCTAGGTTAGCAGTTCAAAATAATGTCCTCAAAGGGAATGCCCGAGGAGTGGCCAAACCGGATTCAAGAGCTCCTGAACAAGCACAGTTGCTCCTGAGGTGTTAGTCTAAAACCAGGTTTAGAATTCTCTGCTTTTCAAAAGTTGACTAAACAAGACTATGCCATAATCAGGAAGTGTTTGTGTTTTGTGCGTCCCCCTGTTTTGTACCATGTTTTTGCATAGATAAAACATAAATGTCTTATCAGTGGAGTAACTGACAACCAATGGGTTTTTTTTCCTCAACCCTGGTCTCTCGGGCTATTTCTAGATCTTTCTCCATCTCTGAGCTAGTCTGATAATTTTGCAACAGGTCCAGCACAGTTCTCTCTAAAGCTGAATTACTAGTAACTGGACACCATGCCACTTGCATTGTCAATAAAAGAAAGAATGCTGAAATACCTGAATCAAATGTTCTGTTTGTGCTTCATTAAACAATGTGTAATTGCTGCACAGTCCATAGCCATTCTCTCTTCATAATCCTCCAGAACCACTCATTTGAAACACATTAGGCCTACATAAATTTATGTGGAAAACAAATACTGGAATAATGATCTCAATTGATTCCATTTTGGACAATATTTAAGGAGAGATTTGAGGAGAAATGGGATTGTTATTTACAAAAAAAAACGAACACTATTTCAGTATCAGGCAGTACTTTAACAACATCTCAGCTGTGCGCAGTTTGCGAAAACACCACTTACAAAATCAACAGTGTCCTCTTGTGGTCGACTATGAGAATAGCTTTTCACACTGAAATTCTTTCCTTTGTAAAAAAAAAAAAAAAGCTTTCTATTTTCAAAGCATACTCTGACTCAGGTTCTCTCTCGTTTGCAGACGTTCTTTTGCATAAATTACTTATTAGTATGCAAACGAGCCAAAACGTTTCCAAAAATAAATTCCACATAGATGATTACCCTCGTATTTCTGCACCCTCCTGCGAATTTGCTGAGGTCAAACACCACGGAATTTACGTTTGCTAACCACCGGCTTGATAAAAGCCTTGATTTGTAAATGTAAAAACTAGCTTGTGTAACGTTATGCATATTTATAACAGCACGAGGAAGGGCACGCAAATGTTTAAAAGAGAAATAACACATAACAGATGTATTTTTTGGGTGCGTGATTAATTATAGTCGGTATTTCCCCTGCTACCATTACCAGTGCATAACTAGTTCACTAACTAGACGCGAGTCGTCCTCTTTCCTGCAGTAAATAAAAAGTGGAAAACCCGGAGTGGAGTTCCAGCAGACGGATTAACGTTGGAAGGGAAATCCGTTCCATTCGCACACCCTGCTCCAGACCGGATGAAGGTCTGCGTTGCTTGGTGACCAAAACTTTGATGCTTTGCTTCCTTTGCAGCTATTTATTTTGCGGAAGAAATAATATAAAAAAAAATGAAACACTTCTGCTTATTGCTGGATTACTAATGAAACTGATTTTAAAACGTGGTTGTTTGCTCGTGTTAGGTGAGGGGATAATTATGTAAGTATGTAATGTGAGTAACAGCTATTTCGCAATTTGGCAATAATATTGACAAGATGAACGTAACGTGCAATAATTTATTGCTATGCAAGCTATTGAGCTATAAGCCCCGCCTTAAGACACTCGCACACACGGCCAAATACAAACACACACATGTGATTCTTACGCTCTCGGTTCTGTATGGACTGGTTTCCTTTACGACAGGAGGAGAGCGTGAAAGGGGTGGGCTTCAGCGACCGTATTATAACGACTGAAACACACTGAATTAAGCGTAACTTCATGGCCAAGATAAAAGCGGTAGACTTCCTGAACTTTTGACCAGTCGCCTCCATCAGGTAACAGCTCCGTAGCTTTTGTTATCCGTCTACATTGTTTCCACTGCTTTCTAATTCGCTGAAGAGGTTCAATTGCGCGCTGAGATTAACTGCGTAGCTGAACTGTTTTCTATCTGGCTTTTGTTTTCAGAAGTATTTCACTTGGCACCCGGCGTCTCCTCGGCGTGGGTTTGAAGAGCACAAGTGTTCGGCTGCTGAATGTAGGCCAAAGGGCATGAACAAAAGCGCAATAACTGAGTGAGTTTCCTCCTTCTCTGTATGCAGATCATCTGGGACAGCGTCCCTGCTTCAAGTGCTGCTTGTGGTTATAATTAAATATGTACAGGCAGGTTATTTAATCAACGAATACGTATATGTATATATATATGTATATATGTTTCTCATTCTAGATACAATTCCGCCTGTCACAGTAAAATGAAAATATTGTATCACATAAATGTAAGATTTTTATTCATTTTGGTTTCATATTTTTATTTTAAGAAACAGATTTATTATTTTCCATAAATTCATATTTTTTTAAATTATCTAAATATTTTCAAATACAAATATTTTGATATTAAAATGTAAAGTTTCAGAGTCACTAACAAGACATTTTTAATGTTGTTCAATTTGACCTAACACATGCCTTTCTTTAAAAGGTAAATAGTAATAATAATGAGCATGAATCCTGTATTGAGCGTCTGAAGGGGTCCTCTTTTGTCCAAAAAAGGACTATAAATGGATTGTGTTACTGACTTTGATTTAGCGGATGTTTTTATTATTCTTTTTTTGTTCTGTTAGTAATATTTTAAAACAAAATTGTTTCATTGTTTATATTCTTAATGTTTTGAAACAAAGTTGTTTCACTGTTTATGTTCTTAAATAAATGATAAACCGTGCTGAATACAACACATTTTTTTTAAATCTTCAGACCACCTAAAATCAAAACAGACAAAGAAACTTTGTACTTCATATAATACTTTTTTTTTTTTTGCTTGCTTGCTTGCTTGTTTCAATTTTAACTTTAATGTATTTTTGAACATGTGTGGGAAATGTGTTCATTAAACACTTTTTTTTTTTTACTTTTTTCACAAATAACATTTTAAACATTTCATCCACATGACAGCTTGGCAGTATAAAAAAGCAATACTTTATAATAACTTTAATTAAGATCACCAATGTGACATTATATTTTCTTAACAGATGATCATCAGAAGTTAGTTAATAGTGAGAAATGTCAGTAAAGTGTAGGTTCTTTTATTTAATGAATCTTCTCCTCTGGCCTCCTGGAGTATCTTCTCTGACCCCCAGGTGTCAATGGGATCATTAAAAAACTTAGCGGTCTGTTAAAAATGTTCACGTATTATAAGGGTCACAGCACAAGAAAAAGGGCAGGAGAAGAGAATGTGACTAAGCACCCTGCAGCGCCTCCTGTTTTGGGGACACAAGATTATTTCAGCTGTGCAAACATCATGTACCCATTACCTTCTACATTTAATAATAATAAAAACTTAAATTCAACCAACAAATTCTAATTGAGAACAAAAGCTTTTAGATTTTATATGTACTCTGCAGTCTGTCCTTTTAGCGGTTTTGTTTACAGACACTCAAGGCTAAATGTCTGGGCCAACATTTAATTTCTATTAAATAAGAATGATGTGGTCTTCAAAAGTAACTGTAGAAGCTATTTAGACACATACAAATGTGACGAATGTGTTTAAATATAATATAGAGTCATTGTAAGAAAATTTGCACATGTATTTTTCTTAAAATTATTCGTAAAGGTAATGGAAAATCTTTGTTTATTGTTTCAACAATAGAATCCGGTGTTTCAATAAATGTGTCAAGTCAAATCCATTGTGGCACGTATGTTCTTATATTGCAATATCACATTTAAAGTTAAAGGTAAAAAAATTTAGACCAGCCACAAAGGCGTGTCTGTCATTGCTATTGAAAAATGGAATCTTGTTTTACTTTGAACATCATTATTGGAAAGCCTCACTGCTGGTGTAAGAGCTGGAACAACCAGATGGTACTGAACAAAGACTGTTTTTTTACCTTTGCGTGTTTTAATTAGTGCTGTGTTCTAAACTTTGTTTGTGCTTCTCTGCCATCAGTGTTTTGACAGATGTTTGCTTTTTTGGCAGTGACATGGAAATGCAGCATGATCCAGATTTGCAGTTTAAACTGGCGTATCCAGATTCAAAAAAAATCGACACAGGCATTAAAACCCGAGCGAGAGGCCAGTGGTCCAGTAAAGTGGAGTTTATCTTAGCTGTTGCTGGCCAGATTATTGGTTTGGGAAATGTGTGGAGATTTCCATATCTGTGTTACAAGAACGGAGGAGGTTTGTGGTTTTACCATATTACTATGAGCTCTATTAAAAGATCCATTTATTTATATGTATTTTATTTTTGGGCCTAGTGTAGTGAACAGCTATATTTTTCTGTTTTCAGGAGTGTTTTTCATTCCATATGTGGTCTTTCTGTTTGCCTGCGGCATTCCTCTTTTTCTTATGGAGACCGCTTTGGGTCAGTACACCAGCCAAGGGTCTGTTACCTGTTGGAGGAAGATCTGCCCACTATTTGAAGGTGAGTTTTCATTGTTCTTTTTTAATGTCATTGTTAATTTACAATAGAGTAAATGCTGTTGTATGTCAACCATAGTGCTGTCAAAGTAGACGTGTGTAGTAAATATATTGTGTAGATAAGACACCCAGCACACATCAATAGTGAGAAATGGTGGTCTGAAAGAGGCTTCCTGTTTATGTGCATACTTTAAATATTAAGGTACCTTTGTATTAACCACGGAAAGTTTATCTTTGGAGTATGTTTATGAACATATTTCTTTTCTAATGGGTCAACATCCTTTGTTTATGCTTTCAAAATTAATTTTGCTTTTGGTTTCTTGAAGTATCATCTCATGACTCCATATTTATAGAAAATGTCAGAATGAAAACCACACGTTACTTAACTTCTTGTTAACTTTCCCAGTATTAAGTCGTTTTTCAAAGCCATTAATTGAAGTTACTTCTAAATATATAATCTGAATACTTGAAATAAACCTGTGTGGAATTATATGTAAGGCTAAAACACCCACTTAGTGACAAAAAAACTGTTAATTGGAATGAGGTTAAACCGCTCTTTGTTCTCGACTTTTATCTCCGCCTTACATTACTCAATCATTAACCCCAAAATAATTAACCCATAAATATCTAATAAAGTTTTAGAAGTTTTTGATTCATTAGACAATTTATCATTAGACAAAGAATTGTTTATGTAACTTAAACTTATATAATAGTATGTAATATGGATCTCTCCAAAACATTTAAGTCAAGGCTGATCTGTTATTGTCTGCCAAAGAAACATCCAAAAAGTTGGATAATTGTTTTGGCTTGCTTTTCTTTAGGTCTGGGTTATGGGAGTCAGGTGGTTGTCTTCTATTCCAGTGCCTACTACATCATCATTTTGGCCTGGGCTTTTTTCTACCTCTTCTCTTCTTTTAGTGGTGAACTGCCATGGGCTAGCTGCAAGAACTGGTGGAATACAGGTATGTAATAAAACAATATATATTTTTTATATACAGTATACAAATCATGATTTTTATAAACAATTCCCTTCATCCTTACAGAGAACTGTGTTGAGTTTGACCGAATAGGAGGGACAAGAAACTTGAGCTTTATGGAGAATGCATCATCCCCTGTTAAAGAATTTTGGGAGTAAGTTCATAAAATACACAAGCGTTAGTTCAGTTTTAGATTTGTTTATTAAATGCAATTAGTGATTAAATTAATAAGAGCTTAAATGTCATAGTCAAGTCTTTAAGGTTCTATTGTGACCTTCCAGCTATGCTCTGCTTTAATTATTAACTGTGTTGAATAAAATGTCCTTCTTTAGAGGGCCGTATTAAAATCACATGTACAAGTAGTGCATATATGATCAATTTAAAGGGGATAGAAATGAAAATGATCAGTTGTATGACTGTGAGTAGTGAGTAAAAAATAAAGCATCCATCCATTTTAAGCGATCTACATGGCTCTACTTCTGAGGTGATTAGAGTTTTAAATATGGATATGGATATGTTTCTTAACCGAAGGCATCAGATCACTTCAGAAGGCCTTTATGAAGCCCTCAAACGTTTTTATGATGAATTTTATGCCCGTTTTGCTTCAAAATCTCAAACACCATTCACTGCCTGATTGTATTTGTTTGAAAGAAGAAAGTCACCATTGGGTAGTTTTCATTTTTGAATGAACCAAATGTGTAATAATACTAAATGCAAGGATAATTTCAACTGTAATTCTTGTTGATACATGAATTTGAAAATAAAGTTCTGAAACTGACAGAGAATGTATTTTGTAGGAGACGCGTATTGAATATAACTGGAAGTGTGAATGAGCTGGGCAGTTTGAGATGGGAGTTGGCTCTGTGTCTCCTGCTGGCCTGGATCATTTGCTACTTCTGTGTGTGGAAGGGAGTGAAGTCCACAGGAAAGGTGAGAATTAACTAAAAAGGCACTTTATAGAAGACCTTTGTGTGCGAGAGAGAGATTTAGTGGAGTTATTATCTTAGTATCTAACGTAGGCTGTATATATTATTTACATATTCCACTCTAGTTAAAATGTTTACATAGATTTAAATCAGGTATGCTGGATTTCAAAACGGGAGTGTCCTTGTCTTTATTTTTCAGGTTGTGTATTTCACTGCCACATTTCCTTATCTTATGCTGTTGGTGCTTCTGATTCGAGGTCTTACGTTGCCTGGAGCTATTGATGGCATCACCTTCTACCTCTACCCGAATCCTGCACGCCTTACAGACCCACAGGTAGGCAAATCTTATGTCTCACATAAGTGCTGACGGCAGTAGATGATTACGCATTGTTCCACTTTAAGAGATTTGCAACAACAAAAAATGAATAGTACTTTGGTCAGTAATTTTGTTGATGTACACTCACATGACCATCAGACCAGTCAAATCACTGGCCTAGAAAAACTAGTTCTCCTTTCACAATTGCAGCAATATTAAGATCACGCGACCAGTCTGATATTACTCATTTAACTTGCTTATTTAACAATTTGGACATCTTTAATAACATATTTACTGGTGACTAGCTATGTGATGATGCATTCACATCTGTCAATGCCATTATAACTGTACAAGACTGTTTTATCAGTCAGTGACACAAAAACACTTGTGGTAAACACAAGTTAGTAAAAACTGATCAAGCTTTTGAAATAATTTGTCAATTAATAACGAATCATTGGTTAGACCAATTCAATAACATACGTTGGATGTTAACCAGGTCAGTAACTTGCCTTTTCTTGTCTTTAGGTATGGATGGATGCTGGAACACAAATATTTTACTCTTACGCGCTCTGCATTGGGTGCCTTACAGCTTTGGGAAGCTACAATAAATACAACAACAACTGCTACAAGTGAGCAAACCAATTTCATGAGAAACCAATCTGTATATGTGCATTTCAAAATATTTGTGAAGGCGTTAGATGTTTTTTATCTTTATGTATGCAGAATTTAATATCAGAAGTACATTACATTCGCTGTGATGGGTTTTGACAGCATGCTTTGTCTTTCTGCTTGTAGAGATTGTGTTTATCTGTGCCTGCTGAACAGCGGAACCAGTTTTGTAGCTGGCTTTGCTATCTTTTCGGTTTTGGGCTTCATGGCCTTCGAACAGGGAGTCGATATCTCAATGGTAGCGGAGTCAGGTAACTTAAACAACATCATTTGTCTCATTTGTCATGTCCTTTATCTCATTTCCTACACATTAAGTCTCAATTCACTTGTTTTGCCAGGTCCTGGTTTGGCCTTCATTGCATATCCACGAGCTGTAGCTATGATGCCTCTGCCTCAGCTGTGGTCCATATGTTTCTTCCTTATGATTATTCTGCTAGGACTTGACAGTGAGGTGAGAGCACATCATCCCTCAAGTGCACAATGTGTTTGATTTCAGTGAGGGGTTATTATTAACTACTACCCAGATGAAGATATTTAGCGTAGCAGATATATTCTTGTCCTGTTAAAAAGTACCCTTTGTGCATGCCGTATACAGTAAAGGCATTGTAACTTTTTCAGGGCAGTATTGCATTAAAAACATAACATTGTCATTACATCTCATTCTCTTTTTCAGTTTGTGGGTTTAGAGTCTCTAATGACTGCCATAACAGACATGAACTCCAACTTCTTCCTCCAAGGACATCGTCGTAAACTCTTCCTCCTCCTCATTTGTGTGGGCTGCTTCCTCATTGGTCTCCTGATGGTAACGGAGGTGATTTATGTTCATTTATTTTTGTTTTTTCTTCGTTTGAAATGTGTGGTAATTGTTTTTAACCATCTAAATTGGACTACTTACTAGATTTGAGCTCTGATCAATGTGATCTTTATTGCATTGATTCAACAGGGTGGCCTATATATCTTCCAGTTATTTGATTACTATTCCTGCAGTGGAATGACCCTGCTCATATTTGCCATTGCACAGTCAATATGTATTGGCTGGTTTTATGGTGAGTAATAACACTAAATCAGCACTTAAAAACACAGATGATGTATTGAAAAGTCTTGTCTAACTTACACAACTGAATATTGTGATGTTGTTCTTCCATATTTGATCATCATTTGTTGCAGGTTTTTGTGTGGAAATACTTTGGTTGTTTAAGAATATTAGAAAAGTTGACAGTACCACAGTAATTAGTGCATTGAGTGTCCTCTTCAAGGACATTAGTAGTGCTGCAGTCACCTTTATGTAAAGCCTGCAGCGTTTTTGTTGTTAGCCATGATTTTCTAGCAAAGCCACCACCGTACTTCACAATAGTGTTTATAGTAAAGTTTGTTCATGTGTCATAAACATTAAGAACGGAGCATAAAACTGGTAAACAGTCTTTTAATATGCGCAGGTAGTTTAGTCGCTCAATGCATTTTTATTGTTTTGTGTATGATCTCCTCTAAGACCTCTAAATCCAATGTCTCTGGTTTTTCAGGTGCTGATCGTCTGTATGAAAATATTGTAGGCATGATCGGTTATCGTCCTTTGACACTAATGAAATACTGTTGGAAATATATCACTCCTGTTGTGTGTATAGTAAGTGCATGATTTACTGGTACTATTAGGCAAAAAAGTAATCCAGTGCTATTCTAGTCATAATTTGTTTATGAACATCTCTTTATGCACTCAGCATTAATTTAATACACGTCTTTGCTTCTTTAGGGAACATTTGTCTTCTCTTTGGTCAAATTCACTCCTCTGAAGTTTAACAACACATTTGAATACCCATGGTGGGGTTATGCTGTTGGCTGGTGGTTCACCCTCTCCTCGACATTGATGGTTCCCATATGGATGATCTATGTCATTCTTATCACTCCTGGTACACTGAAACAGGTAATTCCATGTATGATTTAATTGAAAACAGCACTATACCATGTTCAAAACACTCAACCTGCACCTATGTGGTTTCACATTTTGTAGAGACTGCGTGTCCTTTGCACTCCAGCAAGCGACCTACCTTTGACATCAGAAAGACGAAAAGAGACCCTGTGACCCTAACTGACAGTACAGCATGTCCCATGACTGATAGAGAAACATTGGGGTGGAAAAAAAACATCCTTGGGCTGTAGTTTGGACAACTTTTGATATCATTAGTGCCTTTGAAGATACACATTCTTGTGAGTCCTTAAGGAGCCACAAACACTGTACATAAGTTATTGAATTTTCTAGATTTTCAATTGCAAGCAACTAAATGGGGATTTAAACTGGAATA
>JAUYWG010000039.1:14397127-14418835 GCA_034779775.1 Enteromius afrohamiltoni | reverse complement strand
GAAGCCTTATATTTTTTGTATATAATAAAAGTTTATCTTTTTTTTTTTTTTCCTTCATATTACACTATAATTTATTACATTTACATATGTGACCCTGGACCACATAAACAGGGTCATAAACCATGATATATTTTATATATATATATATATATATATATATATATATCATGGTTTATTATTTTTTTATCCCTTAAAGGAACAGTTCACCCAAAAGTGAAAATTACACCATAATTTACTCTCACCCTAGCCATCCCAGGTGTATACAACTTTCTTCTTTCAGACGAACACAGTCAGTGTTTTAAAAAAACCACTAACCTGGCTCTTCGAAAGCTTGGTAATGCTGTTGAATGTTGGCCATGATTTTGAAGCTCCATAAATCAGATCTATCTGCAAGTACTGTGTCATACTAAATAACATAAATAACTGCCTTCCAGCAAAGGCGTATCACTGAGAGCATGGAGTTCTGGCTGATGTATGAAGTAAGCTGCGTTATATGTTGAATCATAGGTCAGCCAAGAAACTTGACGCTTTCGGGGATGCGCATGTTTCCGTTGCTAGAAGTCAGTTAAATGTATGTTCTAATTTTACAAAAACCCATCGATCTGCTTCAGAGGGCATGAGATAACCCCCCGGAAGCATATAGGTTAGTTTTACGATGCAGGACTTATCGTATATATCCGATTTCGGGAGCTTTAAAATCATGGCCACCATTCACTAACATTACCAAGCTTGGAAGAGCCAGGATATATCTTTTTGAAAAACTCTGTGTTCATCTAAAAGCAGAAAGTCATATACACCTAGGATGAATTTGTCAAGAACTAACTTTTATATCTGGCCATGTGATAGTTGGCATACCTTAGCATCGTGTTCAGCAAACCTCTGGAACATGTTTGCATAGATCTTCTTGTCACGCTCATGGTGCTCACGAATCTTGCGCTGACAGATGACAATCTGGCTGCGAGCAGCACGGTTGAAGGAGTTAACTTGCAAAACTTGCTTGAAGTCTATAAGAGCCATGCTGAACTCATTGCGCAATAGACGAGCTTCACCTCGCCGATATAGCGCTTTCTCATTTTCTGGGTCCAGCTCCATCACCTTGTAATGACAACCAGTATGACACAGTAAGAAAACAAATATTTTGAAACGCATAGGTGATTTTTTTACTGCTATTTGAATCTACCTTGTTGCAGTTCTCCACTGTTTGAGAGTACTCGCGCAATCGTAGAAAGCACAGGGCGAGATTCAGATGGGCCACTAAAAGCAGGGCCTGGATGGATTTTTGTTGCTCTTTACCTGCACCACACTCCATCTCTAACCAGTTTATAATCCGCTGATACTGAATTACAGCATAGTTGTACTGTCCAGCCTGAATGAACAGTTTAAAGAAGACTGTTAATTACCTGACCGTCGCAAACCAAGACTGTCAAAACAGTAACTTAGCCTTTGCACTCAAATATAAAACAAAAAAATATCCAATTCAATAAAATTAGTAACATTTTTAGAAAGAGTGGTTATTTGTAACAAAACTGAATCAGTGATGTTATTATATTATGAATAACTAGTAATTCGTTTTATATATTCACCATTACAAAAGCAAAATGCAGGATGCTTGTGTAAAATAAAATCACAGTTGAATGAATGAATAAAGCCGAACCTTGAAATACTGTGTCCCTTTCTGTTTGACTGTAACAGCACGTTCCAGTTTCTCTTTGAGGTCCATTTCCCAGGGTTCTTTGGCCTGGAGGAATTGTTGGACTTTTCAGATTTTCTGCACATACTCTATATGACCATTAGAGGGCGCGCTTTAACTGTATTCTGGGATTTTCAACTCCTTTTACAAAGACTTCAGTTTGACATAACCCAAATTACCAAAATATTAAAATAACAAAACTGTTACCCTAATATTATTAATATAACATCACCCTAAAACCCTAAAAAAATATAACTTGATAATAAGCATGTTAACACTATTCTGGAATTCCCAGTCATATTTTTTTAAAACATAAAATTTGACCCGTTTTTTAACCATTTTTTTTTTATTAATTTTTTTTTATAATTTTTAATTTCCATATTAATAAAATAAAGCAATAATTAAATACTTTAAAGGAGATAAATACAAACAAAAGGGGTTCCAAAGTTCTAAGTTCGCACTGAAATTCAAAAAAACAGGATTTCAAAATTTTCAAAAAGGTAATTTGACATAGACTATATGTTGTTTAGATGTTCAATATACTCGTAATGGAAAAACAACTGATGCTATTAAATGGTAATGGACTGTATTAAGCATTGTTAGTGGACTTTGACTTCTGGACCCCACTATAGCAACACTAAACAACAAAAAGGTTTGGGATTAAACATTTTGGGTCGAAACATTTAATATCTCACCTTTTCAAAGTCTTTCAGTGTAACTTCATATAGTAGTTCTGCATTTGATCCAATGTCATATTCTTTTTTACCCTCTTTGCCATAACCGTATCTGAAAGCATAACAGACTTAGTAAGATGGGGTAGTTTTATATAGGAAGGAAAGAGTATGTCAGATTATAATGATTGGAAATATTTTACATTAGTTTACATAAGGCTGAATCTGTGTTGTCTGGAATATTATATTATGTATTTAATATACAGTAAAAAACTATAAAAAGCAAGTCTTACTTGGGTTTTAGGTATAATAAACAGCATTCTCCCTTTTGGATTTTCTCCATTGCCCTGTCCACTCCTAAAGGAACACCCACGTCCTCTGATTCACCCACTAGAAAGGTGACATCTCGAGAATCAAATAAGCGACCTCCACATGATCCCTCCAAATGTACTGAGGAACAGAAAGCAGACAGAATTAATAGTGCATCCAAAAGAGGCGGAGATCATGTGAATGCAGTATCTTTGAATAACAACCACATTCCGAACATTCAAAATTCTCAAGACGCACCGTGTACTGTGGCCCCTTCATTAGGATTGTAATAGCCTTCGCCTCTGACTTTTATTCTCCTCATGATCCCACCATCTTCTGTAAGCTCCTCCCCTCTGAAGCTCAGCAGCTCAATCTAATTGTAGGAAGCAGAACCATTTGTGCTTATAAAGATAACAAGCTTATACCAAAAGAGGCTCTTTGTGTTTCACAGAGAGACAAAAACAACGTTTCCAATCATTTTTATTTACTTTTTTTAAAAGTCATATTAAAACTCAATATAAAAATAAGTTATGTTTTTTTTAAATGTTCTTGTTTGAGGAGACACCAATAACGCGTTCTCTGCAAACTAAGATATTTTCACAATTCATCCATGAACGTGTAGGTTATTTAAGGGCTTGATGTTCCTACCTCAAACACAAGTGTGGCATTGGGAGGAACTTTTGGGGGGCTGCCAGCTGAACCGTACGCATATTCAGGCTTACAGAGCATCAAGCAAACCTCTCCTTTCTGCATTGAACACACACCAATGTCCCACGCCTTGATGACCTGACCTGTGTCAATCAACCAGATAGTACTACATTAATTCGATGTTCAGTAAATAAAAGCTTACATGATTCATTTATATACAAATATATTATTTGCTATTATCTATTAGTCTTGTTAATAAAACTCCTTTTTTAAATGCTAAACAAAAAATAGATGGCGCTCATTTCCATAGTTATTGATTTGCGCTAATACCCTTTAAATTAATTACAAATTGTTTCTTTGAGAATGAAACAGCAGATAATAATGAGGCACCACATGTCTAAACAACACCAGCAATTACACCCCTTTTTAAATGCAACCACAAATGTCATTAAACAGGAATTTCAGCCTTGCTCCTAAGTGAAAATTGTACAATGAAACTGGCAGGTTGTATAATCATTCCATGACACAGTAACATCCTAAAAACCATAAAGGTGTCAGTAGAATATAAATATTTCATGTGCAAGTCAAATAAAAAAACAAATGTTTCTATTTTCTGGTTTTATTCTTTTTTTCTTCCTTTCTACACATTTTATTCCCTTTAATAAAACGTCATCTATTACAAAACGTTCAAATTATATTTGAGTTGCTCTTTCGTCAATTTGTGTAATTAAAAAGAACTACTAAAACAAATAACTGAATTTTATTTGAAGTGTAAAATATAAGCTTTGTGTATTTGTGTTGGGATTAATGGTTGTTGGTTTTTTTTAAATAAGAATTTATTTTCGTAGCAGCAGCAGTAGTAGTAGGTTGCATGTGACTTGAAAAGTAACTGTTTTCTTTTCTGTTGTGTTTTTGAGATTTAAAGGCGTGTTTTATGTCCTTAGGGTTATGTATTAGGGTTTACTCAATTCAGTTCTGTTTTCACTAATCATGTTGACCGTTTAATTTATGGTTAAGCAAATGCTTTAAAAACCCAATGCATGGAACCGTCGTCCACTGAATCTAGCTGAGCCAATTAATCACACACTGCATAGTAGGCCATATTATGATAAATGAAAATCAAAAATATGTATAACAGCATTGCACATAAAATTATCTCTCTGTTTATCCATTTGTCACACTGGAATTCTTTCAACAAAGAAAATCTGGCTCTCTTTCAACATAGAATTTGCTGAAAAATTAATAAAGCTTTAAATTCGTAAAAATCTAAAAAAAATACATATGTGAAATCTATTACCTTTTCCCACATTGAATACAAAAGGCTCTTTGCGGTCTAGACTGGAGTCAAACTTCTTGCCATTTAGAAGTCTGCCTGTGTAGTGGACATACACCCTGTCCCCAATCATCGGCTTTTCCCCCTCCACACCATGCCGTTTCACAATCTTTACAGACACATGGGAGAAAAAGTTCAAATGTATCCACCAATCTCATTATTATTTTTAATAAATACCAGATAATTCTTAATATTAAACAAAATCCACTGATTTAAATCAAGTTTTCTCAAACTCTAGCAAAGTCACTTCAATAAAGCACTATGCTCCTTGAATCAACAGCATGTCTTATAAAATGATGATAACTTTAGAAATGTTATCATTTCGGCAGACTCAAATTACACTAGAACTACCTTTTTCTCTCTGCAAAATAAACAAAGTTTTAAAGTGACACGTTGTACTTTAGAACAATCCAAAGACACCCTGTATTTTGTATGAAAACATTTAATAGGTTTTTTTTTTTAATCAAAAATATATTTAATTAGAAAAAGAGTATAAAACCTTTCACAAGCAGTTGCAGACTTTTGGACCCACTTTTTTGTTTTTGACTACAGGGAAAATACAGAATTTGTTAAGCAAGAGTTACTAATGACTGATTACCTTACATACTCCACAGTCACCGTCTAGAGTGACATCAGTGCCTTGGGAGGTGAAGACATCAGCTGGGCACTGGTTAGTGGAGAAGATATCCTCTAAAGATGACATCTCACCACTCATACATACCCGTGTTCCCCTAAAATACGAAAATACAATATTTGCATCTTAATTTTGGCCAAATATAATAAGGTGGTGCTATCTTTAGACACATGCAAATGTTCACAATCCAATTTCCACATATGCTTGGGGGGGCATTTTAATAGAAAAACATTTTGTAATCATTCTTTTGTTGAACCTGGCGTCTTTTTTGTTTATTATCAAACATTGAAACTCATGAAACCTTTAATTATGAAACCGATGCACTTAAATTTGCAAAACAGACTAATGCGTATTTGTGATTTGTGTCGTTTTTTAAAAGATTGCCTTAATTGTTTTGTTTTTGTTTCTAGAAAAACTGTCAGCTGTCTGTCTGTGTGTGCGTAGAAGCGTATGCGTTTTGGGGTATTTTTATTTAAATGTACACCAAAGCTTGTGAACGTGTGTGGCGGAACACTATGTTCCTTTTATTCAGAGTTCCTGGCACAAATTCAGATTCTAGAGAAGGATGTCTTGTGAGATTTATGTCAGTAAACCAAGTAGAAAGACACGGGAGCAAAACAGAACAGAGACAGGAACATTCAGTCCAGTCCACTTTACTTTAGGCAACGAGATACTACAATCACTCAAGGCTCTCAATCAAATAGATTCTCTTTTTTTATCTACACAAATACACTGAAGCTCACAGAAAATACATTTCAAGGAAAGTTCAATGAATACATAAGAACAGATATAGCAGCACATACCTTAATAAAGACAACAATAATAAAAATCTAAAAATGTCGTTTTTTTCTGGAACTGCTCTTTGCCAAATTAATCAATGAATAACATCTTTTAGCACTTAAAGTAAGATGTATTCTTTAATACAGATTTTCATTTCACCTCACCTCGCACGCATATCAATTTAGAGCTTATGTCTTGGAATGGGAATACAGTGGAGTGAAAATTAACTGTCCAGGCTATTTGACTCACAGAAAACACATCTACAAAAATAGTCTGCTACATCATTACTGTGGAAACCTATCGTTCTTTGAGCACAATTTATTTTAAAAACCCAAGATGAAGGAGGTGGATGTAAGTAAGTGAAAAACAGTCGCAGATACAACCACAACAGCTGAGTGCTTCTAAAAGGTCCTCTAATAAATAATCAGCCGTAAAATGTAACGAAGATGAATGGTCACATAAAAAGCCTGCATGTGGTGTGTACGTCACATTGCATTTAATAACTTAAATTGTTCTCCTTTTTCACTCAAGGACCACTTATCTGATAACTCATTTATCTCAGCTTGCACTAGTCTGTCCCACTACCAACCAGTCTGTCTTTGCCCGTCTGTTTGTCTGCCTGTGTTTGTCTGAATGTCTTTTCATGCTTTTCCAGCCAACTGTCCCTAAGTCTTTCTCTCCAGTGATCGACTCGTTTAAAGGTGGTGTGACTTTTCTAAGCCCTTATTGGAGCTCCGTCTCAGATGTCCGCAAAGTGGCGAGATTGCAACAGGCATTCCTGTAACAAAGATGAGCGTTCAGAGGCATTGACTCATTCCATCCTTGAACATACCGTCCGCAGTTAAACACAACATGTACTCACACAGATTCCGAGTTAATCACCCTGTCAGACATCCAGTCTTTTTCTGTCTTAATGGCATACAAGCCGTCCTAAACATCAAAATTAAATCATCTGTAGACAATGACTGTTTTGCAACTCTTGAAAACATCTCTCACACAGAAATCAAGGGTGTGACCATGTTAACGGTGAAGAACCGATCTGACACCAATAATCAGATAAAGAAATATCATTTCCATGATTGTTTGTTAAACATCAGATTTTATCTTCCCGGACATGAATATATACGGTTGCACACTAAAAGGGATTTTCAGAGCTTGTAAAAGACACGAGGATCCACATTAACACATAAATATATTTTAGAAAAGCATGCTTGAGAAAGCCAACCCGTGTAACCAACCTCTGAGCGGCATCTGGCCAGTGGTATAACGGTTAGCTGGGGTCATGAAATGACATAATTTACAAATCTAGACAACCTGAATTCCCGGCACATATCAAACTAAAAATAAAAAAGGCAAAGGCAGAAAACGCTGTTTTGATCCACAAACATATGGACAGCAAGAACATCTGTCCTTAAAGACTCAACAAATGGATTAATGAGGGAGTCTGTGAAATAAGCAAAAGAGTGTATACAATATAAAGAATTATAAAATGAAAAGGTGCCATTTAAATCAATATGAATTCAAGGAGTTCTCTAGCATCATAATTGAAAGGGGTGCTTCAAGTCCTCTCAGTTTCGTACAATCTTCCATAAGCTATATCTCAAGCGCAACAACAGGCTATGAGATATGCAAATACGATTACAGCTAGTTTTCTTTACAACATTAGTATTTACTCTTTTATTTTAATACAAATATAAGTCCACATTTTGAACAAGTGGCTTATTATTTGTAGAGAACAAGCAAGATAACTATTAAATGACGTATGTAATTAAACTGAGCGCGCTATTTTACTTGATTTTGTAGGTAAAGCACAGCACCATGAGAAAACAGGCTTCCCTTTACTAGTAACCATATTTAGAAAGCTGGTTTAAATATGAAAGGCAGATTAAGTGATGGATAAAGAATAAAAAAAAACAAGCACGAAATACAGACTTACAATATTTCCTTTTTGTTGCTCGTTCCTTTCATGTGTTTGACCATGTATCCGTCCGTATGCAACTTCTGTTTGTCTTACCGGCGAATACAACCTGTGCCTAGCGGCTTAAAGGGGAATGAGCCCGCCCTCTCAGCGCGAGAGTACTAGATGTTCTACCGGCAGTATTTTACACTTCTCCACACTAATAACCATCAACACGATACGCCTCTACGAGACATTTGGACGGAGAAAATGAAATGAGACTAAAGGAGGAGGAGTAAACGCGGGGGGAGGGAAGTGTAGTGTAAAAATTAAGGGCAGGCCTTGGAAACTGTCCACAAAGTAACACAATGTTCCGGCTGTACTGTAGCTCGCGCTGATGAGAACACAGTGTCCTAGTAGACACCCTGACCCGTAACCCGTTGTGTGCTGACTGAAGAGCTCAAGTTGGGTACAGCATGTACAACCACACAGTCAGAGCACGGCGATACGCGGTAAAAATAAAAATAAATGTTTTTTTTTGTTGTTTTTTTTAAACGTGGAAGTTTAAAATGATAGGCAGTATCGGTAAAGTTGTCAGCTGAAATAAATTTATTGCAGACGTTTGGATAATATTTTTAGATTGCATAACCACCGTAATAAAACAGGTGACGAAATGAAAATGAATTAATGATCATCAAAATGAGTTTCTCATGCTTACTACACAAAACACCATCAGGATAATATATGGCGTTAAAATAATGCAAGAAGCCTAAATATTAATGAAATTACAAAATTATAATATAAATATGATATACATTTATACAGTTACACTAATCATTAGAAAATGTATTGTCTCAATAAAATTATAAAATGTAAAATCTCCTGCAAGGAGATCTCCTGCATTGTTACTGTAATTTTAACAAATCTTTACTGTAAATGTTACTGTTTTGTAGCTTTCGTGTACATCCGTTGCTAATGTAGATATTCACCTTAAAATACATTTTTGCTTATATGCATTTTATATAGCGTTTTACAGTAAAATTACATTTATTGTCTGTTAAATCCTTTTTTTTACTTTAAGGTACCTTACAGTTAACTGGTTTTAAGTTTTTTTTTTGGGGGGGGGGGGGTTGTTGAGATTACACATTGTCTATTCTGTGTTAGAAGTTTGTAGACATTTAAAGCTAAGCATAATCTTTAATGCATTATGTTTTAAAGATTTAATGTCTGCACAGAATAATTCCATTTTAGGTGGATATGTTTAAATCAAGTCCAGCATTTCAAGTTAGCATGCCAAATATTGAATAACATCAGTCCTGGCAACATGTTACCTGCATAAAACCAAGACTGGAGCAGTTACAAAATGTTCCCGACTCATTCACTAGAGCAACAAGAGGTGTCAGCAGGAACACTTTAGGTGTCATGCATGATTGTCTGAAAATAAAGGGATTTATTTCCCTTTTCAAGCCTGATTTTTTTCAGATAATAATATCAGATGGATAGTTAATCCAGGAACATGATGAGTAATAAAAGATTCTGCGCAGATTCATATCAAAGATAGCCTACCAGAGAACTGCTTATTTGAACATTTATTTGATTGATTTGTAATTTTTATATGCATTTTTAGAAAACACACATTTTCAAATTTGCCCTAAATGTAATTAATTGAAATTATATTCCTTTAATATGATGTCCACAGGCCTGCAGTTTTTCCAGAATTATCCACGCAGGAAACTCAAGCATGGAAGATGAAATGCTGCCTCAGTTTGGTATCTTAGCAGCAGGGATCTGCGACAGAGCTTACTTATAATGTGAAACTGCTCAGTGCGGATAGCACAAGCAAACAAGTGCGGGGCATTCAAGGATAAGGATTCAGAGCAATATGTCACTGCCAACAAGGTCCAAGTTGGGACATTCCACGTAAACTTGTTTGACCTTTCTCCGCTTTGTGTTCTGTGATGATCTAGATCAAAATCACTCTCATTTTATTCATCATCAATATTTTCTTCTGTGTTTTTTTTTTTTTCTTAAAAAATAAAAACACTTGTGATGACAAAGAAATGGCATTTTTCTTAAAGGCTTGGTGGTGATGACATTTAGAATGTGATTAACGCATTCTTCTGTCAAAGGCCATTAGTCTATGTGGTTTTATTTGCATAAAAAGAGCTTACTCTTTTATATGAATTTAGTTTTGACATTTATTAATAGACTTTTTTAGTATAAGAAGTTGCTTGAATAAACTAATTATTAGTTGTTTTTAGATAATGTACCTCATGTGCTAAAGCTCATAAAGCTCATTCTAAAGTAACATTTTTGGTAAAGCCTTAGATCTATCAAAAACATCTGTGGCATGGTTTGTTAACCGCTGAAGAACCACTGATTTTTTTTTTAAAGAAAAGAATTTACAGAGCAATCAATAAATAGTAATAACCCACCAACCTGATTAACATTTTTTGCAATATTTGATGCCTCCTAGTTTGCATACTGTAAATCGTGTTTAGTAGGCCTATGTGAGATTCAAATTAGCTAACTAATTAGTATGTCAAATCATCAAAAAATGTAAATGTTGTTCTGTAATTTCAGAGACCACAGTTTAATGATGTGCTAGTATGTCAAAAAATATGCATACAGTTTTCTGCACATGCATATGCACATATTTCAAATAGCCTCGTAGCAGGTCTTAGGATGGTTTCAGTTCACTTCAGGTAACATCTATGTGTTCAAGGGCCATACATGCTTTAAGCTATCCACTTTTTAGTTAGATCCTTTTAAATGAACAAACTTCATTTTAACATAATTACAATTTCTTTGTAGTACTTTTCACACCCTTCCTGCAAAGGACATGATTATTTCTCACAGCACAGTGATTCACCCACCATTAACAGATGTTTAAAGTGCATATGAATAATCTGTTTGGTGATGCAAAACACTCAAAGGGTCCAAAGATTATTTTTAGCACTTTATATATAAGAGCAAAATTCAATGGTCAGTTCTATTTTTTCATATTTTGTCATATAGGCTAATCTACATCTAGATGACCGTCCATAGCATAGTTACAAGGTTCTATATTTATTTTCAACACCTTCCTGTTTCATAGGAAAAGAGGTCCACAGTCCGGTACCCAAACATGAAAAAACAGATTTTCAGAGAGGACACGAGGACTGTGGATGGAAACGACTGAAAGGAACAGCATGCAATAAGAGTGAATATTGTAGTATCACCTTGTCGCCAAAAAATGTCGATATTTTTGGTTACAGTCAAGAGAAAAATCCTGCTCGTTTTTCCAGTGGTTTCTCAGATCAATAGGTCCGCGCGTCAAGAACTAAATGTTCTAGCTCACAATGGCACGTGCGGCAGAGGCTCTGTTGACTCATCGGCGCACCGGAGGTAAGAAGTGGTATTGAACTTGACAAACCTGGTCTTGCGCACACGCGTCGTCTGTTTTTAGCATGCCGCTTAAGTATATTTAATACAAACGTCTGGAAAGTGGAATTAGCATGGCATGTGTCAGTGTCTTTTTTTCGCCTGAATGCACATACCTGCTTTTTGGCATAGGACAAAACGAGAGGTAATAACCTTCTATGTACTAGAATTCTAAGTAAGTAACCACGTTTATGTGGCCAATAACAGGAAATTGTAGACTAGAACTAATGAAATGTGATGTGTGTCATCAGGAGACTAAGTAATAAAAAACTGAAGAAAAAAAAAGATTTTCATATCCCAACGTAAGTAGCTTAAATTGGTAGAATAATTTACATTTCTCTTTTCTTTCTTTTTTCCCTTTTATTATTATTATTTATTTATTTTTGCTTTAATTCCATGTATATGCATCTTTTCACGTTGTCATGACAACGTCTTTTTGTCTTCTTAGTCATATAGGTAATAGACTAATAGAGTTCAGCAGGCAAAAACTATATTAATTTTCTTGTTAAACTAACAGCTTTTTAATAAAATTAGCTGGGAGATTAAGTGTGCATTGATATACCTTTCTGTAGAAGGCTCAAATGTGATTTCAACTTTATTTTAAAAATGTTTATTTGTCTTATTCCCAGCAAAGAGCTGTACAACCCTATAGCCTAATCAAGAAAGCAATCAACAAGTCAGAAAATGTGTTAGTAGGCTGCTGTTGAATTATAAAATTAGTGACAAAAGAGCTCAACAGTACTCCCACAAGAGCACTCCCACAAAGCTTTGAAAACTGTCAAACTACTCAAACTACTCAACTGAAAAAATTAGAATAACGCAATACAGATTATATGTTTTGAAAACATTATTATGATTAATGTGAGTGGTGTACAGATCTTTAAAATAAAATACAGTTGTTTTGTGCTTTGTTCTAAATTTTACCAGTTAAGCCTTGAAAGGGGTTTTTCTGGTTAAGTTGTCACACAAGAAATGTAAGGCCAAGTCTATGCATTGCATTGTGGGATACATTATTCTGCATAGTGTGCTCTGTTGTGTTTCGTATCTTAAAAGTGATACAGTGCAATTTATACATATATGTATAATCAAACTATAATATGAATGCTATACTAGTCAAAAGTTTGGAATAATCAAGATTTTAAAAATGTTTTTAAAACAATTCTCTGATAAAATGCATTTATTTGATCAAAAATATATTATTATAACAGTACTTTTGTGAAATATATAAAAATAACTTAATATATTTTAAATCATCTGACACTGAAGACTACTAAACATTCAGTTTTGGAATAACAATAATAAATTACATTGTAAATGAAAATAAAATTGAAAACAGTTGCTTTAAAGAAAAGAAAATGCACAATATTTCTGTTCTACTATATTTTCTTTCTTAAATAAATGCAGACTTTTTTATTACAAAAATTTGAGTGGTAAGTTGTAGAAAGGCTATTTTAAAGATTGCAACCTCCACCTAAATACCTATCCTCCAAAGATACCAAATCAAATGACTGTGAATATATGTTTGTGTGTGTATTAAAAATCTCAATTTGCGAAATGTAATCTGATGTATGTTCAAATGCTTTCACAAATATTTATAACCTTTCTTGTTTGAGTGCCACTAGAATGTATATTATCTAATTGATGTATAAACTTTGCAGTAATTGTAATAAAATATACTTTCCATGAAGTCCATGTAATTAGTACCAGTTTCATTTCATTGTGTGTGAGTCAAAGTAACTTATCAATATCAACATTTTGATAATGCCACACAAACCACAAAAAGTGTGTGTGTGCTTCAGAGCATATGTATATCTTGCTTTTATAGAGAGTGAGAGGGCGGGTTCATAGGAGGCTAACCAGTCATCAGGAAGCAAAACAGAACAGAATGTGCAGTACTAATCTAGGCGGAAAAAAACACTCTGTGCCGTGTGTGGCAACACAAATAGCCTACACATAGAACATAAGAATGAGGAAAATATATATTGGTTTCTCAAAGGGATGCTCTTGCTCTTTTTTGTTTAGACATTGCATAAGAAAACAGCAATGAATACAAATGACAAAAGCCAAGATGAGTTATAGA
The DNA here is from genome assembly GCA_034779775.1 of Enteromius afrohamiltoni. Taxonomy (NCBI): domain Eukaryota; kingdom Metazoa; phylum Chordata; class Actinopteri; order Cypriniformes; family Cyprinidae; genus Enteromius; species Enteromius afrohamiltoni. The sequence continues at coordinate 14,405,370 of JAUYWG010000039.1, read as the reverse complement.
GTATGATAGTGGTTACGAAGATGTAAACAAACCAACCTGCCCAGTCAGACAAAAGTAAAGCTAGTCAGTGTAAAGCTCTTTATTTGAATACAAGGTGTGTTACATAACACACCGGTGTTTGCTTAATCCAAAGCTAGGGCTGAACTATTGGCCCCAAGAGTTAGCCTATACGAGTTGTTGAAGGTCTGTCAACTCTGTGACCCCTTTTCCTAATTTCTTCCACATATTACATCTTACATCAACTACATCACAGGAACATACAAAATAACAATAATGACTTACTTAGAATATATATTTGTATAGTTTCCAAAATAATATGTGATGGTTTTGATCAAATGTATTGTACATATAAAATATTCTACAAAGATAAAAAAAAATACTAAGTAGAAGTTGAAATACTAAGTAATGGCTGTATGTTATGATATTCGAATAGTCAGTTAATTTGTTAATGTTAACACTTATTGGTAACAATGTTAAATATTACACGAAGTAGACACAAGAGATAGAAGAGGAAGTTCATTCAGTAAGGAACGAAAAGGGTAACTGTGTTATTTTTAACTGTGCTGAACCTTTTCGTCAAACTGTATCATTTAAGTTAGACAGAGATGTGAACTATTAAAATATTTGCAGCCTTTAATTATCCTGGTTTTACGTGTGTTTAAGAGCAGAAATGTAGCGCCTTTCCAAGAGCTTTTCTTTCGACGTCCGTGTTGTAGACTATAACCGGAAGTGCTTCACATTTAGATTTACTCATGAGGCTGAGCGGGCGCTATTAGCGTGCTAGCATCACGGTGTTTAGCTGCAGTGGCTCGTCTTTGACTAACGCAAGCACAACAGGTTTACCGGTGAGCAAATTAAGCATCAGTTATTTAAGAACCGTAAAATGTTTACGTAGCTCATAATGAAGTCATTTTTTTGTATTTAAATCAGTTTGATATGCCTGTTCTTGTGTTACTTAGCTGACTTGTGTAGGCCCGTAACGTAAATGCTCAGGTTAGCCTGTTAGCTTAGTACATGCATTTAGTGTGTAACAAATCTGTTCGTATTACATTTAATTGTTACGTTAAGACATTGGTGTGCTATAAATAGTTTTACTGTCGTATGTTTGTTTTTTCTCTATAAACTGTTTTTCTTTGCGTTTTATGAATTCTTTATCCACTGAAGTAATTCAATGTTGAATGCTTGTTTCCATTGTTTCCTAAGTCAATTTTTACCCTGTTTATTAACATAACGTATCGAATTGCAACTTTTAAACGTAACGTTAACTCAGCTGACACGTTAGGCTTTAATCGTCCAGTTTAATGCGTATTCATTGTCTCTGTGTTTAATTTCTTGCAGCTTTTTAGGTGTGCAGCTGAGTTTGGGATTGGTTAAGATATGGGAGGTGAGTCTTTATTACATTCTTTTAACATCCACTCCAACTTCGATCCATTTTAGTCTGTTAAAAGAGGTTGGATAGGCATCGGGTATAGAGAGCAATGATAATACTTGAAACTAAACTGTTGTGTCCCCTACAGACCCTTCCCTAAGCCGAGACTGCCCACTTGATTGTAAAGTCTATGTTGGCAATTTGGGCAACAGTGGTAATAAAACTGAGTTGGAGAGAGCATTTGGCTATTATGGTCCCCTGAGGAGTGTATGGGTGGCAAGAAATCCTCCCGGCTTTGCTTTTGTGGAGTTTGAGGACCCGAGAGATGCAGCCGATGCTGTGAGGGAACTTGACGGAAGGTAAGAACATCTATTTAAACGTAGACCTTTTGAATAGCCATTGTCCTGCAGATTATCCTGATTAAGCAAAGAATTGCATCTCATGTTTTTGGGGGAAATTATCCAAAAATGCATAGTTGTCTCAGGGTTATTATTGTGTTGTATTAGGTTGTAAATAACTCAAAGTATTCAAAAGCTATAACAGTTTATAAATTACAATAAAATAAGACTGTTTTATATGCTGTTAAAAAGAAAAAAAGTCAACAGCAACAGCTGTTTACTTTGTGGTTGTACTGTATGCTCTAGAAATGTGAGCTGCACATCCTGTAAGCTATTCTTATAACCCCATGTTTGTCTGTTTCAGAACACTGTGTGGTTGTCGGGTGCGAGTTGAAATGTCCAGTGGTGAAAAACGGTCAAGGTATCGAGGACCACCCCCTTCTTGGAATCGCCACCCACGTGATGATTATAGACGCCGCAGCCCACCCCCTAGACGCCGGTATGGTTTCTTTTTCTGCTCTGAAACTAGACTAGATGTCTTAAAATCCCTTTCACCGCGAGCTTAGTTATGGGCAGAGTGATGAGCCTAGGAATGGAGACTGACAAAACCAGCACTTTTTTTAGAAATACGGCCAAGCTATTGAAACCTTCCCCATGCTCTTCTTGCACTGATCAGTTTTCAACCTTCGGATTGGTTAACCAACAATGAGTGCATTGAGTTTTTGCTCAGGGATATTCATTAACTTGATTTTTAGTTAAGGATTTCCAAAGAATCTTCTCAGTGTTTAGGTTTTATGTCATTTTTCTATTTATATTAATGAAGCTGACCACCCCACCCCCCCTTTCAGAGACATCACCAAGCCTCTACTCATCTACCTCTGAGTCAGTCAACTAGCCCTCTTTCAGCATCATGTGACCAGCGTACACCAATCAGCTCACATGATCCAAGCATGGCCACCAGCCCATTGGTTCCTGAGCATGCCTCTCTCAGGCTACTTCACCTCCTCCAACGTTAACCTGATCGGCAAAACCAGCCACGCCACACTTACAACCAATCAACGGGTCTTATGCCCCTCCCCAAATGTCTACATGACAACATATCCTCAGCAGTCCTCATCTAACTGACATCTTCAGCCACCTACTGTATAGCTGTTTAACATCTAGCAACCATCTGGCAAAATCTCCCCGCAAATTACGCCCTCCTGACCAGCACTCAGCTTCACTGCATCATAACTAGCTTGTTGAAAACAAAATAGTAAGTTAATGCCTTTTCCTCCCGCTTAATGACATTGAATTTTGTTTATTTGGTGGTTTTGAGATATAACCTTTATTCGTGATATTATATAAAACCATATCCAAAAAGTGACTTTTTTCAAAACAGTACATTTATATCCCTTCAGTAGTTTTTTTTTTTTTTTTTTTTTTTTTTTAAATAATGAAAAATTTTTTATGTATTCACAAGGTTTGCCAAATGAATCTGGAACAGGCACTTCCTACAACTTTTGAAAATTGTTTGACCCATACTGGGCTTCATAAGACCTTTATTGGAGGCTACTTCAAAACAATGACTTTTTCTTGAAGCTTCATGCATCATGAATATTTTTTGGCCGTATTGAGCCCTGACTTGTCAGTATTTCTTGCATCTGCATATAGGTCTCCTAGGAGGCGGAGCTTTAGTCGTAGTCGGAGCAGGTGAGTGCTTAAATGTTTTTATAATCTCATGCAACTGGTGTCAGCACTATAGCCACATTTAAATTTTAATCATGGCTGTTCTTATGGATATAAACTAACTCTGCCTCAAGTCATCTTACAGCTCCTTAGTAATGAGGTAGCTGTAACATATTCATGTGTGTGTTTCTTTGGCTTTTATAGGTCCCTTTCCAGAGAGAGGAGAAGAGAGAGGTCTTTATCCCGCGATAGAAACTATAAACCTTCAAGGTCTTTCTCAAGATCACGCAGGTAGGTTTACACTTGTGAGTAGTTGTGTAATGACACAACGGGGGTATTTATTTATGCTCATGCAATTTGTCTTATTTCTTTTCAGTCGCTCACGTTCCAATGGTCGTAAGTGAGAAACGTTCGAGGCCAGCATTGTCAGAGAAAGCATGTCTGTGCGCTCCTCCTCAACAGACTAAGATGACTGAAAACAGTGTTTTGTTTTGTTTTTTGGTTTGTTTTTTTGCCTCAAACGTCTTTTTAAAATGTATCTTCCCCATAGTGTTCTGAATATCTTTTTTTTACTTAAGATATCTGTGCTTAATGGGTAGCAATGGTTTCATCCTGTCTGAATGTAATTTCATGCTCTTTGGGCAATAAAAGGATTCTGATTGGAATAACTCATGTCTGACCTATATGGTCATTTAAACTGATTTTGTATGCTTTTTTTTTTTGTTTGTTTGTTTGTTTTTTGTACTTCCTTTAAAAGAAGTTCCTTAAGAATTCACTGGCTTTTCTCTACATTTCACACTTTGTTCAAGTGTCATTAGCATTCAAGTTTAGTAACCTGATTATGGTCTTTTTTTGTTGTTGTTGAAGTTAAATAAACGATGTGTTAACAAACGTGAATTAGTAATGAACAGATTTATGAGTTAACCTGCCTATTATGCTGCAACAATTTGTTCATGAGTTAAACCATTTTTTGAAGGTATAAAAAAAATGCTGCTTACCATGAACCCATCAGTTTTTTTTTTAAATGTTTTTAATGATCTCATGGGCTATTAGGTTGCTGTAAGCTTTAAAATATACACTAAAGGGCCAGCAGAGGGCTTTTCTGTTTTGGGCATGTTTGAGAAATTCGAATGTATGATACAACTCAAAAAGAAGAAAAAAAATGTTTTAAACATATTTTTAAAAAACTGCTTCACACAGCGAAAACAATTTGCAGCTTTCTTATTGAAATATGTGCTTAAGTTCACACTTAACTTACAATGCAATTTGTGTCAACAACACAGGAAGTTGAGGGTTGAGCAGTGTAAAGGAAGCTATAGCTCAGCCTCCTTCAAAAGAGAAACAGGCACAAAAGTGTTCAGCTTTGTGCTCTGCTAAAACACCCAAAACTGCAAAGTGGAAGGATCCCTGAAAGGGGCACCGGAAGGTAACGTCAGTTTATTATGGTACTTTCCTAGTGTCAGGTTGTAGGGGGTACATCTTACATACACTGTCATTTTGCATTTCGAAATGCAAAGTTTTACATGCAAATTAAGTGGTTTCATACTCAGATTATTCATATTAACATTGGATTACTTGCTTTTTTAGATGGTTTTGTATTTGCGTATATCTGAGTAAAAGTCTCGCATTCAATTAGTTTTTTTTCTGATAATGTCATGACAGAACCTTGATCAATCCAACAACGTGTATTTGCACATGATTAAGAAAAAGTTAAAAATGTTAATAATCAGCACATTAGAATGGATGGAAGCATGCTGTCATTACTTGTGTATACAGGATACGTATAGCGGCATGATGACAAATGAAATATTTTTTGACAAACACATCTATATATATATATATATATATATAACTCTTGACTTCATATTGATCTAGTATATAAGTAGCCTAAATAAAACAGCTTGTTAGGGTAATCTGATCTTCATTGTCATATGTATCATCACAAGTGGAATCAATGATGAGACCACATGCGTGACAGTTAGTATGAGTCTTATAAATGTTGCATCACTAATGCTCTCTGGTTTCCTTTTTAATCATGTTTCTAAGTCTCAAAGATGTTTAGAAATGACTTATCACCATTATTTGTCTCATCATATGAACACGAGCAGCCATGTCAGGCAGAAAATCCAAGAAGAACCAGAGGCTTGGTTCATCACGACGAGGTCCTAAAGGTCTTAACATAAATATCGAGAAAGATGATAATGATGAGTTTCAGCAGATTGCAGAGTCTGAGGATGGGCAAGATGAATTTCACACCACCAGTGCAACCCGGTTTGATCATCCGCCAAGCTCAAGCATTGAACAACAAACATCTGAGTTAGAATGTCCTTCACATGCTAGGGGTCACAAGGATTCACTCATGGAGACTGATCTGCCAGAACGGAAAAGAAAAATGGGTTCAACTCGCAAAAGTACTGGTAGGTTTAAAGGTGATAAAAATCTTGATGATGTGAGAACCACTGAAGAGTTAGATAAAGAATACAAAACTCAACCTAACACATCGACCACTGAGAAACGCCATGTTTCTCTAACAGAACAAGAACAATCAAGTTTTCCTTCTGATGTATCCCTTCAGAACAAAAGTTCTGGTTTTGGAAAAGAGTTTGGAACAACTCCTATGTTTGAAGTTTCAGAAAATAAAGAAATAACCTCTCTTCATCATGAGGTATTAAGTGATATGCTTATAGACGAGGCAGTGGGGCCATCTGTTCATTCTATTGCTTGCACAGTAGCTAAACAAGATTCAGTCATGTTTAATGACCCCAAAACAATAAGGCACCAAGAAACCCAAATAGCCAGTACCTCTGGACAAAAAAAAAGGATGGGCTCAACTCTCAGACCTCTTGGAGAGCAAAACAGTGAAAATGTAGGTGTGCAAGAATATTCACGAAACATGACAGAGAACGAAAGGAAAGAAGAAGTTATGGGTGAAGCAAAGATGAAAATGTCAGAAGTGATGGCGCAAACATGGGATGATGTGGCAAGAGATGATCCATCGTCCCACACAGAATCAGCTTTGCTTTTTACTCAGTCTCTATTGGCTAATAGAGCTGAGCTGAAAGAACTTGGTGTTGTGGCTGGAACTGAAACTATAAACCAATCAGTTGCTTTTCCCCTTGTTGATTCAGAAAAGCCCCTACCTGAAACATCTAGCCACCATTGGACTCCATTACTGAACGAGGCGTTGGATTTTGAGTTTGCTTCACACCCTGGGGATTTAGATGTTCTAAACAAAGTGTTGGAAGAAGCAGGAAGTCATAACAGCCAACATGTGTGTGATGCAAGAAAAGATACAAACCCATCTTACGACTTCACAGAAGCCAAGAAGGGGGTTCCAATGCAGAAAGAGAAATCAAAGTTAGAGAACTTTGCATTGCATGATCAAGAATCTTCATTAATCCAACATGACATAGCTACTCTAGATACTAGCCATGATCGTTCTATGGTTCAAACTATAGTGGGAGGAAGTAGAAGTTTTGATATGCCTGTCTCTAATATTAGCCATGCTGAACCCACAACGCCAAATTTACCACATGACATGAGGAAAGCTGTTGAAGAAAGGCAAGAGATTCATATAGAAATGAAACAAGAAAATAATGTTTGTAATGTTTCTTCAGTAACATGTGATATTCTGACTGATTTAGTGTCTGTTACGGAAGATGATAAAGATTCCCACATGAGAGAAAATGAGAATCTGAGCGATGAAAGAGGATCTGAAACAGAATATGATTTTAAAGTTACAGACCAGTGTGATATAAGAGATCACAAGGTAACACAAATAATATTGGATGTAAGAGATCATGAAAAAGACGTTGAAACAAGTACAGAGACCACTTGGGTTTCACAACAGAAATCGTGTGATATTTCAACTGAAAAAGAGGAGTTATATAAAGGACAAGAGCATTATTCATTAAATATATCTCTAACACACATTCCAACGCAAGATGTTGCTGGGAAGATGCTAGAAAATGAGGAGGTAAGAAAAGAACAAAAGGAGACTGAGAATACTGCAGTTAATGATGTGACCTCAAACTCAGATAGCGGATCTCACACACACCAACAACTGTTCATGCAATTTCCTGATAAAGAAGGCTATGACTTGCATGAAATGCAAGGTGACAAAAGTGAAAAGGAAGGAATATTTTTAAGTGTAGAATCAGAGAATGCAGACAGAAATAAGATGGGTGCAGCACTAGTCCCAACATTAGATGTGGAAGATGCAGACCTACATTTACAAATTGAAGCACAAAACAAAACACTTGAATCAACAAACACCAAAGCAAATGGAACAGAAGAGAATATCAGTGGCACTAGTGTTTTAGTCAGAGAGAACAAAATTACTAAAAATACAGTGGAGAGTAATATGACTGAGTCAGATTTTCCTCGAAGTTCTCATGATGCTCACATGGAAGCATTAAAAGTATTTGAAAATTCTGAGAAAAAAGTTTCTGGAGAAACAAATGTCAATCAAAGTGATATCAACACTGTTCCTCAAGATTCTCACAGAGAAGAGACACACTCAAAGTCAAGTCCAGTTGTTCACAAGCGAAAAATGGGGTCAACTCGAAGACCTCTGAAAGGGAACAAAGGACAAAGAAAAGAAACAGAAGATCAGGAGACACTTGACAGTGAAGATTTGATCAATATACAGAACGAAGCTTTCAGATTGGAGAGTAAACATAGTCCAGATGAATCTACATTACCAAGTTTAAAAGATGGAGCTAAACAACAGATGGAGAAAAATGATGTTGGTCCTTTTGAAGAGTCTGAATCTGCTCTCCTGCAGTCTTTGTGTACTTCATATTTAGTGACTGAGGAATCAACTGCAATAAGTATCTGTCACATCACAGAATCACAAACCCTAACAA
>JAUYWG010000039.1:14369789-14397027 GCA_034779775.1 Enteromius afrohamiltoni | reverse complement strand
CAATTCTCAAGCAAAGTGACATCAGCACCATTCCTGCAGATTCTCACAGAGAAGAGACACACTCAAAGTCAAGTCCAATTATTCAGAAGAGAAAAATGGGCTCAACTCGAAGACCTCTCAAAGGAAACAAAGGACAAAGAAAAGGTCATGATGGAAAAGAAATCTTCGGTTTGGAGGATGTACCCAGTCCAGAAGAATCTAGATATACTGCAGTGAGTATCTGTGACATCTCAGAATCACAAACCCTCACAAAAAGATGTGAGGTGTCCCATGAAAATATTGGAGATGTAATAGCGCCAGCAGAGGGAGACTCAGAATCACACTCAAAAGACAAAACTTTTGATTCAACAGCATTTGAGGAAGAAGCTGAAATCAGAGACGTGTTAGTTATTGAAGATGCTGTTAAAGTGGTCAGTAATATGACTACTGAATCAGGTTTACATCAAACCTATGATACAAACATGGAAGCGTTGAAAATATCTGAAAATGCTGAGAAAGACGTTTCAGGAGAAACAGACACAAATCTTAAGCAAAGTGACATCAGCATCATTCCTGCAGATTCTCACAGAGAAGAGAAACACTCAAAGTCAAGTCCAGTTATTCAGAAGAGAAAAATGGGCTCAACTCGAAGACCTCTCAAAGGCGATGCAGGACAAAGAAAAGGTCATAATCCAAAAGAAATCTTCAGTTTGGAGGATGAACCCGGTCCAGAAGAATCCAGATATACTACATTAAATATCTGTGACATTTCAGAATCACAAACCCTCACAAAAAGTCATGCTGAGTCCCATGAAAATATTGGAGATGTTCTAATAGCACCAGCAGAGGGAGACTCAGAATCACACTCAGAAGACAAAACGTTTGACTCAACAGCATTTGAGGAAGAAGCGACAGAAGAAAACATCAGTGCAGCTACTGCTTTAGACAGAAAAGCTGAGTTTGTTGGAGATGCAGTGGAGAGTAATATGACTACAGAGTCAGATTTGACTGAAAGTTACACTTCGACTGATTCAAAACCAGAAGCATTTATATCTAAAATTGCTAAGGATAAAATTACAGAAAAAACAGAAACAATTTCCAAACAAAGTGTTTCTGAACATCCTAATGGAGACGAGGAACACACAAAATTGAGTCTTAATGTTCATAAGCGAAAAATGGGCTCAACTCGTAGACCTCTCAGAGGGAACAAAGAACAAAGAAAAGTGAGAGTAGAATCTAAGGAAAACAACAAAGATAGTGAAGAAGAGGAAGACACAGAAACACCCTCTGTAATTCAAAACTGGGATAACTTGGTTGATGTGACACAGGAAATTGATGTTAAAGATGAGGAAAGAAAGACCATGAAGATAGTGGACATGTCAGTGCAGAAACAATTCAATGATTTGGAACTAGATCAAAGATTAGATGCATCTCAAACACAAACTGGTCTATCACAAGATGATACTGGCTTACATTTATTAGAGCTCCCAGAAAGTGCTGCAGACAGTAATAGTCTTTCTGAGGTGCATGTGTCTGATGCTCTGCTCACGGAGGAAACCCAAATTTATGTGTCATCTAATGATGTTCTTCCAACAGAGGTGGTTGAAAGGAATCCAGTCTCCAAAATGTCTGTGCAGAAGAGAAAAATGGGGTCAACTCGTAAGAGAGGAAAGAGAATGGTAAATGACAAGGAGGTTGAAGACGAAAATGCGGTAGTAAATGAAAATACAATTACTGATGATGAGACCTCAAAGTCAGAGGAGAAATTAACACCTGAAGAAGCCATTACAGGATCTCCTGTAAACCAACAACTGTTCAGTTTATCTGATAATAAAGAAGGCCATGCCATTCAGGATATTATTTGTAAATCAGATGTACAGGTAGAAAACTCAGAACAGAGCGATCCAAACTCTACCACAACTCTACAAAAACTATTGATAGAATCGCAGTGTTCTTCCAATGCTGCTGCTGAAATGGTTTCAGACCTTCCATTGGGAGATGTCGATACATATTTAGATCCTAAACAAAGTTTCATTCCTAAAGAATCTCATAGAGAAGATCAACCAAATTTAAATCCAGTTGTTCAAAAAAGGAAAATGGGCTCGACTCGTAAGACGCTCAGAGGGAACAAAGGGCAGGGAAGAATAGGAGAATCCAAAAAGATGGATGAAAATAGTGAAGGAATGACACAGGAACCGGATGCAGAACCGCATTTAGAAACCAGGGCAAGAACTGAACTTGATGAAGAGGTTGAAGAAAACCTCCCAGTTGAATTTTCTCATCCAGTGGCTTCTTTAAACATGTTCCTAGAACCAGTGAAGGAGTTTCCTCAGAATTACCTATCTGAGGTGAGTGAGGAAAAGGGGATAGACATTACTGGACATGACAGTAATAATCTGAGTGAGGCATTTAATGAGGGGACAAAGGACAAATTTGTGTTGACAGTTAGTCACAAAGATATTCATCAGATTGTTTCAGAGCCTGAACAAACTGAAATCACACACAAGGTTATTGCCACCCAAGAAAAGAGGCGAAAGATGGGCTCAACCCGGAGAAATCCTAGAGCAATGCATGGGAGAAATATGGCCGATAATGAAGATGTACTTGGTTTGGTAGAGGATAGAAAGACTGAGAAAGCAGATAATGATTTGAAAGAAGCATCGAGCTTCACTCAATCCGAGGAAGTATCTTCAGTCAGTGCCACAGATCCTGAATCAGAAACGCTCATTGGTGCAACTGATTTAAAAGGTGAAAATGATCCTCTTCACAGTTCTAGACCAACAGAGCCTGAAACCCCTGAAAATACCCTACAAATTTGTGTGAATCAGTTAGTAAATGCTGATGCTACCAAACATCCACAGTCAGAGACCGTTAGCACTGAGAAAAGAAGAAAGATGGGCTCGACTCGGAAGAATGCCAGAGAAGGAGGAACACGAGGAAAAAGAGAGGGATATGAGTACACAGAAACTAAAGACACAAATCTGCAGATGTTGCAGGACTCTGAAATGAGCTTAGTAAGAGAAGATGTAAGAAAACCGACAACCCACGATTACTCCAGTCAGTCAGAGGATTCACTTCTCAGTGAGATAGAGAGAGCATTAAACAAGACTTCTCAAAGTCCATTAAGTTGTGATTGGGAATTAATCACCAAAGAGCCAAATACTCCTGATCTTAGTATACCAGAAAACTCAGAAATCAGATCTCTCCAGCCAATTCCATCGACTCACAGTGAACCCAACTCGCCAGGAGGACGAAGAAGAAAAATGGGTTCAACTCGCAAAAATCCCAGACAGCAGCTCAAAGCAGAAAGACAGGATGAAGACAAAGAGTATGGGGAAATAGATGAGAACTCAAAGGCAAATAAGCAAGAAAAGAAGGATCTTGAAAGAGTTGAGGTGTCTGTAGTGCATAATATCACTGAAAACAAACTGAATAAAGACTATCTTGATGTCTCTAGTGCACACACAAGTAGCAATCAGCTAGAAGAGAGCACCAACCCTGTTAGCCAAGAAAAGTCGTCTCCATCAACTAAAAGGAAGTTTGGGTCCAGACGTGCTAATAAGGACAGACAAGGCTTTGGCAGAATGGCTGATTCTGATATTGGGAATGAATCAGAAGATGGATATCAAAAACCAGATAGCACTGAGGTCAAGGACAAGCTACACAGTGATGACGTAGTGGTGTGTATCTCTGTGTTTATAGAATGTCCTTATATTTTGCCATTAATGGATTGAACACTAATAAATGCCTGTTTTGTTAAGGTTTGTGATCCGTGCCTCAGCTTACAACCAGAGAATCAACCAGCTTCTGAGCTGAGAAACATGGAAGCCAAGTATGACACAGAGCTATATAAGACTTCTTTAAGTCTTTTTATAAGAAAATAATTTACTTTTTCCCCCTTTCTTCAGAAATGAAAAAGTTACTCCAAAAGGCACTGGTGCTGGTCTTGTTTCTTTGGACCAAATCATAAAACATGATAGAAGTACTGAAGCTAGGCAGACAGTAAATTTAAAAAACAGGAGTAAGTAAAGTGAAAAAATATCATCATGTAATTATAAGCAAAGATTCAATGTTTAATACTTATCTAAACTCTGTCATCTAGTTTCAGATACTGAAGTAGTTCAGTTTAATGTTGTCATGGTGGGAAACAGCTGTGTGGGAAAGACTTCCTTCATAAGACGCTTCCACAAAGGGCAGTTCACTGAGGATTACCACTCCACTATAGGTGAGTGTTGCTATAGAGAAAGTATTGTAAAGCTGCAGTCATTTAAAATTTGGGGTCAAAAATATATTTTTTTATATATATATATATTTTTGAGAAAAGTCTCAATTATTAAGTTTCACAATATTAACAGTAATACTGTAAAATGCTTTGTTCTCCTTTTGTTATTTTTTTCAAAAACAATTTCTTTAAACATTTTTTTCCTGTCAACAAGTTAGTCTTGATTGTCACATGATCTTTTGGAAATTATATTAATATACTGATTTAATGTTTAAAAAACATTTCTTCTTATTATCTATATTGAAAACAGCGATTTTTGTAACTCCATTAATGTATTTACTATCGCTTTCAACCAATTTAAGGCATATTAAAATATTATTATTTATATTATTACAAATAATAATTTCCAAAAATGTATTTATTTAATTGATTATCAATCTCAAACTTAGAATAGTGATGTAAAAAGTGTTAAGATAAATGTGTAAAAGTGTCTAAATGTGTGCATTTATCAAAGACAATACATTTTTATAAAAGCTTTATACATTTTAATGTTAAAGAATTATCATATGGTATCGAAGATAGTAAATACTCTTTTGCACCTAGGTGTTGACACCTGTGTACAGTCTGTTGCGCTGCCTGATAAAACTGTTAAACTGCAAATATGGGACACAGCAGGTCAAGAGAGGTAAGACCTCAGAAGTCACAACAAATTAATACACAATGGAAAAGATGTTTGTTGGTGTGTAATTTAACCCCAAAAAAATATTTTAAAGGTTTCACAGCATCACCACCCAAGTGTTCCACAAGGCTGATGGGCTTCTGCTTATGTATGAAATCCCGTGTTCAAAGAGTTTTATTTCTGTACGAGATTGGATCTCTAAAGCTCGGGTAACTTCCATTTCTTAATTTTCCTTACATTTTAAGTCAAAATAAATGGAAACTTCCCCTTCCTTAAATTGTATTATGACAATGTTACACAGGAAAGGGCCCCTGATGATGTCATCATGATGTTGCTTGGAAACAAAAGTGATTCTGAAAAGCGTGAAGTTCAAATTCAGGAAGGGGAGGATCTGGCCAGAGTAAGAGTTCAAAAGAACCGCCTAATTGTTTAGCTTTTTTTAGTAATTTAATACTACTAAAAGTTTGGTTGTATTTTCCCTTCATTAGGAGTATAACATACATTTCATGGAATGCAGTGCTGCAACTGGGGCGAATGTGTCCGAATCCATGATGAGTCTCGCAGAGTAAGACCCATCACGCCAATTATTATTTGTTTTCAGTTCATGCATAAAGTCCCATTTGTTCTTGCTTCTAGGATGTTAGTGCAGCGCAAGTCACAGAAGGAGAAACACACGACATTGAGAAGGGATCCACCGCAGAAGAAATCTGGTTGCTGTTGAAAACACACTCCCACACACACAACATGCACAACCACTCAAAAATTGGGTTGGTAAGATTTTTTGTAGGAATTAATACTACTAATCGGCAAGTATGCATTCAGTTCATCAAAAGTGACAGTAAAGACCATGTAAAGAAAAAAAAACCTTTTACAAATATTTGTTTTTTAAGAAATCCTGGAAAAATAGTTTAAATAGTCTTCATAAATTAAGCTTTCTTCTTACAGAAATTTTACATAAAAAAAAAACAAAAAACTTACCAACCCCAAATACTTTCTAAACCAGCAAAGCAAAAAAAGAGGTTGCTTTTATGTTTTTGCTTAAGAATAATGACATTTTTGTATTTTATAAATATGTACATGTATGTAATATGTAACTACAATAATGGTTTCACACATAATAATATAATTATACATTTATTTAATGTCTTTTCAGTGCTGACTGCAAGTGAATACAAACAAATAAAACAAACTATAGCCCTAAAATTCAAGAGTTTATGAATGAATGAAAAATCTCTGTAACTCACAGACAAAATCATTAGTCAGCCTTCAAAACAAGACACTACTTAAATTAATTACAAAAGGCTACATTTTGTGAGATATGGTATATTAGTTATGGTAGAAATGTTAGAAAAACAAAGGACATGCCATGTCATTTAGTTATCATAATTATTTCCTTGTTTGTGATGTAGTGGTCAAGAGTTGCTTATCAATCTTCATATCTATTGTATGAAATATAAGAAATAAATATTCATGTATACACACACACTAATGACACACAACTCAGTGGCTTAGATCAAGGACGAAAAGAAAGACTATAATTAGCAGACTGAGGAAGAGGGCAAACACGATGAAGAAAATCTGAGCTGCCCATTGACTGTGCGGCACCCCTGTCACCGCTCTGACACGTTCAGAAGGAATCATGTTGGTCAGGTTCAGCATGTAGCCCAACGTCCAACCAACATCTGTGTCTGCTACCTGTAACCAACATACAATTTTACACGAGTACAAATGCACCATATCATACTGGCAGGGCAGTTAAGAAAAGCCATATATGGGGAGATTCCCATAAGTAAGAGGTTTCCTCATACTGCCTGAGCAGAGGTCGTCTGATATATTGATTTATGCCCGGCTGAGCACATGATGTCAGTTTATGAGCTACTTCCACTGTGTTCTTGAGCAATACAAGCAACCCTCATGGATACAAAGTGTGTAAAATGTGTAAATAAAACAGCTGATTGATTGATCTGGATACATGGCATTTATATACACTGAGCAGTTTTATTACAGTATAGGCAGGATTTAAAGAGATGAAATTACTCCTTACCTGTTTCTCAAAAGAGATTTGATCCCAGGTGTTATTGAACTTGTATCCTTTCAGGAGAATAGTCATAATATAATGAGCAGAAGCACAATAATCCTTTAGGTACTTTGCCTTGATGGATTGATTTTCAGTAGTAAGCTGTAGAAAAACAAATTCAGACAAAAGTCATGAACACAGATTTAGGAATAAACCAGCGTTATCAAATATACTATTAAACTTAGTTTTCACATAATAGTGGGAAAATTTAATTACCTTGAAACCAGACACATTGACCACCAATGTGTCTGGTTTCAAGGTAATTCCATTTATTTTTAGCTGGTTGCGCTGCTTGATATTGCAAACAGGTCTCTTGCCATATTATTTTGATGTATAATCTTAATCTTAAAAAGTGTGAACAGTTTTACAGTTTAAAGCATGTTTTTATTCTTATCGTTATAACCCTCCAGTTGCTAATGCACAGGAAGTTTCGCCCATTAAACAAAACTGTACTTCCCTGTTGAAAAATAAGGTGGATACATGTAATCAATGTGATTCACTGCATCTCACAAGGCTTTCACTATAAAATGTAAGATGTATTGCAGTCGTTATTGTGGACTCACAGTGGTCCAGTTTTTGTTGCAGTGAGTATCGATAGTGGAAAGAACCCGGGTCAGTGGAGCTTTCGGGACAAGTCCGAGGAACTCAAAGGTGTAAAAGTACGCAGAAAAGGCCTGAGATGGAAATACAGTATAGCTGTTAGATTTAGTATGAGACATGCAAACGTGAAAAAGCCAAAAAGGATAGATCGTAATGTGAACATCATTTTAAATAGTAACTTCTAGGCTACTTCAGTATACTTTGATTCAGCAGCCGCTCTGATTTGTCTTTTTTTTTATTATTAATTTAAGGTTCCACCTTATAAGAGTCATTCTGTAAGAAAACTTGTTTGTCATGTTTAGATTTGATAATGTAAGAAATACTCACAAAGAATTCGCCATTGACCGGAGGCTGATAGGCACCATTGAAGCCACATTCTGGTGAAAATGAACAGCCGGTGAGGTTAACAATGTTCTCCATTAGAGAAAGACAAAGGGATGAATTACCCGTTCCTGAGAAACGGACTGTAGCTGTGGGGTTAAAATTGTTTGGTTTGACCACACAAGGGGAGTTGTAGAGGTCATTCAAAGTAACATTGAAGTTATATCCAACATGGTAGCATGGGTGACTGATAACAGACGATGGTGTAGCATTCTAAATAAAGCAAAGACACCATTTCAGGCATTCAACTATTTTTACTAGACACCTTCTTTTCAAACATAAAGTAAATGCATTGTGCTAAAACTAGTATGATAAATCTTCACAATGTTAAAAACCCAACCTTGTGAAGATAGACCTGAAGTTTCCTCAGAGCCTGGTCCTTGCCGTAGCACAAGTAGCTCTGTGTGTACACCTCATAATTGTACCCATAGAGCTGGAGATTAAAAGCTGAAGCTGGGTTTTTCACCGGCTCTTTTGGGGTGAATGAGATCTGTGTTGATGAGCCACCAAGATCTAGAGCTCCAATGATCTTTCCTGCTTTAGGGTGGATCCATTGGCCTGCAAATGTGTGCTGAAAGGGAAAAAAGTGTTGAGGTACAGGATGTTCTAATAAAAGCAAAGCAATTAAGTGTGATTAAGTATCATTTCTACTGTTGATTGATGGACCTAATCGAGTTTGTGTTGGCAAAACAACATGAACAGCAAGAATGGATATAGTATTACAGCTTCCATTGTACCTATATTCAAAGGCATTTGAAAGAATGACAGATAAAGATATCTGAGATGACAAGATAATAAGCTAGTTTAAAATCACATTGATTTTTTTTTTAAGTAAAGAACTATTTGATAAATTGTTTACATTTTGTAAAAGTAGATACAAAAATTAAAACTAAACTAGTTTAACTAAATATATGTTTGTGTTATAAGCATATTAAAATGGTGGTAAAGTAAATATTATATATTCATGGTTAAAGAAATACTGTGTAAAACAAAACATCTTTACTTTTGAAAAACTCTTATTAATAAAACTCTGCATTAATAGCCAATTGAGAGAATTATTCACCTTAATTAAACTCTCCAGCAGATAGTTGATGGTGATCCAGCCATAAGCCCCCTCCTCCATGCCAGAGAGTATTCTGGCCCCTCGGAAATCAAATGGATAACTTTGGATTGTTTTGGTTACTTCTAAGAGGATGCTGTCTGATAGACTTTTGTTCTCTAAGCTGTAAAACCAATGCTAACTTAATATTTATTCATTCATGTTGTCATTCAGTGTAATCCAGCACATTGATAATTTCTGCAAATATTTTTTTCCATTATGACACATCAGTCGGCTGGTAAATACAGTCACCTAAGAAGCCGCATGCCAGCGGTGGCCCCAAGGTACACAGGTGTAGTTTTCCGCTGTTCTTCAGGTACTGCTGCCCTGGCAAAATCCAAGCATTTCTTAAGACTTTCTCCAGCTGCCGGAGGGTTCTTGACATAGCTGGATATGCCATCACCTAAAATCAATAAAAGTGTTTTGAGAGTTGAGTTGTATCGTTCTCATTGGGCTCAGGGAGAGCTATATTTTCAAGAATTTATATTTTTTGTGATGGTCCTTTTGAAATTGTTTAGTTTCATTCAATTTGATTTGTATTCCTTTCTGAAAACGTGAATGGTGACTTTAAAGGCATTAGACTGAATGTTACTGCATTAGATACAGCTGGGACATCTTATGAGACATTGCCATATAACAAGTGTTATAATGTTACAGGGATCTGGTCAGCACTGTACTCACCGTCCACATCACAGCTCTGTGTCTGAGAGACTATTCCAGTGTTGTTCTCTTTGTTCCCCAGCCACTTATACAGGAAAAGGGCCGTGTGAGTAGAGCCGGCATCAAAAACAATCCCATACTGAGGAATCAAACACAGAGTTTGGACGAAAGTTCATTTAGTGGGTGTGCTTACTTTCCTGAGAGAAACACATATCCTAAGAGAAAATGCTTGATTGTAATAAACTTTTACCATAGGTTTAATGAAAATAGGTTGTGTTGAATGTTTTTCAGCATTTTAATAGTGGTTTTAAATTATGGGCCCTACATATTATTCACCTTGGATTGTTTTTCATTTTAATATAAAAAATTTATAAAACGTCAAAGATAAACAAATACCTAGTTGATATCGGCATCAGTTCTCAATCAAGTTAACACTTTCTTGACAAGAGAATGCTAGGAGATGTTTCCTGGTGTCGTCAGGTTATGTTTGACACACAGTGTACCTTCGTAAGTTAAAATAACTCTTTTGGTAACACTTTACAATGAGGATCACTTAACATTAGTTAATGCATTAGACATCATCAAGTAATAATAAGTAATGATAATAACTAAATTAGTAATAAACAATACTTTTGCAGAATTTATGCTAACACTAATTAAACTACAACTATATTTGTTATAGCATTTATTATTGTAAACATAAAATACAAAGCCTTTTTCTTATTTCTTGTTTATGCAGATCAATTAATTAAACTATTAACAGATTAACTTTAGATGTTGAAATTAGCATGAGAGCTTAATAAATGCTTCTTAAATAATTGTGTTTGTTCATGTTAACAAATAGTTGACTAATATTAACAAATGGAACCTTATTGTAAATCGTCACCAAATGTATTACTGGTTCATGTTAATTTCAACAAATAATAATACATTAATAACAACTTGAAAATGTTAACATGTTATATGTTAACATTAATCCTATTTTTGATGTTTGATTTTAATTGGTTTCTATTTTAAATGATTAATAATATGAGTAAAATGTGGGTCCTTAAATAAAATCTAAATTCTACTTATGAATATCTTACTTATAGACACATTGTACATAGTGCATGTGTTGACATGTGAAGCGCTTTGTGTTCACAGACGCAGGTTTAATGTCATGACCCAATCCTATTTCCCTTCTCTCCTCCTTTACTTTCCTGTTATTGCCCTCTTCAAAAGTGCTCATGAATAAATTTTCACTCACCTTCATAGCTCAAACAGTGACCTTTAAAAGGTTTAACATAAGACAACAAATAAAGATTTGACTATCTGGTCTAGCTACATCTGTCATCAGCTGCTATATCAACATATATATATTATTATAATAATACCAGATAATGCAAATATTGACATCTGATTTGGATGATCTACTTTTAATGCACAACAGGCAATGCAAGCACACATATAAAAAAAAAAATTGTGAGGAGTGTCTGAACTGGATTAATCTATTAAAATCTTTACAAAACTTTGCACCTGTGTTGAGTACGGCTGATCCAAAGTCTGACGATTAGCAAGAGAAAGAGCCAAAGCGATGATGGTTGTACATGCTACGGCTGCCATTGCAGCACCCAGCAAGAAAGCTTTCATTTGAATTGCCATATCTGCAATCTGTCCAGAAACAAAACAGATCCACAAATATGAAGTTCATTTTATGCACGCCAAAGTTAAGCAGTCACACAGACGCATTCATTTGTCATAGCTTTGTTTACACTTCACATGCTCATTCAAGCCTACAAGTAATTTAAGTTCAACAGAATAAATTATTAACCGAATCTTTGTTGTTTTAAAGCTGAATGGCTGGAGACACATGAAAGTAACCAATCAGATAGAAAAACAAGTGTCTTACCTTCCCTCTCCTTTAATTGTCCGGATGAATGTTCTTATTGAACATACGGTGGCTATACGTGCCCGTCCAGCTATGTAGAGACATCCACACCTTTACTCCAGCCCGGACCTCTGGGAACTGAAGTTATACTCCCACTTCCCCAGTATATCTTCAGCTCATTACACACACACAACACATCTGCTAACTTTTCCTCTTTCACACACAGTTACTAGGCTCTACTCAGACACACACCCTGAGGTTTACAACCTAACTGCTTAATTGGACCAAATATTCTCTGTAAATTTTATGTCACAAATTGAATCTTTTTAGATGTTTTTACAAAAGAATTTGACAGGATGTCCTGAGGGAACTGATAAACAAGCTTATCTCAATAGAACTGAAAGAATGCACTATCCTCATTCACCAATAACAACTGTTACTTAATAACTAATCTCTCTTTAACTCTGTTGTGTTAAAGTCCTTGGTTTAACAGTAGATAGAGCCCTCACAAATGTACACAGACAGATTTTACTGAAAAGTACCATTAATTATTTACAATTTAACCATTTTTAGAAGAATGTTACTGATAAACCTCTTTCACAATGTTCGAAAATCTAGTTAAACTACGACGTATAGACTTGAATACACATGTTTAAAACAGAAAAGTAATTATCTAAAATAACAACTTAAGTAAATATCACTCAGTAAAGTTGAAGGTAAGGACTAACCATTATTGTTATGTTTTGTAAATATAATATTTTTAATTCTCATCTTTTCAATTTTGACAGTAACTTGTTAAACTGCTAATCCAGAGATTTTCTGTGGAAAAGAAATCTTTATTTGTCACACCAGTCAAAACATTTTAAAAAAAATTCTTATAAATACATGGAGTTTAAATGTCCACCTATAAGTTATACCAGTTAATCCACTAAATTCCAGAATGAACATTAAAATACATTGAAAATACATTTTCTTCATCAGTTACTTCTTTCTTAATAAACAAACAAGCAAATCAATCAGTGACTTAAAGCTCACAGTAATTGTATAATGAATGTATATTTCTTTTACTGACTCATATACAGTCTGGAAGTCTTTTTTCCTATGAGAAACGTAAAAATTACCTTTCAATTTGTTATATAGCTACATACTTTAACTGACAAGGAAAACTGAAACACTGTAAATTAGGGACCCAACATTTAAATTAACTGAGAATTTTCCCTCAATAAACTCCTAATTAGCCTACTTCTTATTGTAGAATATGGTCTTGCATAAGGCATGTCCTAATAGTAGGCTAGCCTACTAATAAACAGCCAATATGATAGTAATATACATAATTCGGTAGTTAATTTGTACAATTTGTACGAATTAGCATGCATTTTCCACCTCGTACGAATACGTACGATCTGGTCGTGAGACTTTGCTGGCATAAATAAGCAACTAGTCAATACTAAGTAGTGTGTACATAATCTAAGGTGGATACCACATTACTAGCATAAACAAACTCTTCGACTGTGCATTTCTATGGAAATAGCTGATTAGATTCAGAACACGTGTGACAAACACTCTCGTGTGTCCTTTAGCCTAATCACCTCAGCATCCTGATTGAGGGATTTGCAGCTAACCATGTATTTCTACACAAAGAAGAGTAATTGCTCACGGTCACGCTCAATTTTAAATTAGCGAGGAAAAAGGCATGGTTCGGTCAGGACATATCGTAAATCACCTCTTAAACCTGGTATGAATACCTTCTGCTGTCATAAGCTGTTGTTCTCAATCACGCAATCACACCTGTTGCTCACTCCCTTATGTGTTCAGATGTTCACGTTTTGAACATTCGAGCCTGCAAACAATAGAGATAAGTAATAGCAGGTAATAGCAGGTGCATAAATATCTGTTCGATAATCCTGTGGGTACCGTGACATTGTCAACAGGTTTGCGACTCAGTGCTTGAACTGAACTGATGTTCAATTTGAGTAGAATGGCTGCTGACTTCTTATTTGTTGTAACTATTTTCTTTACTAGTCATATTCAGCAATGCATCTGATTTGGTCTGTAAAATTATCCACCCTTATATGACTATTTTGTAAGACATTTACAAAAGGTTGAACTATATGGGTTTGTGTGTGTACACAGTATATCATACAGTATGCATATTTTAATTTCAAACAAATTCAAAGCAGTTTTATTTGTGCAGAAGATTTCACAATACTGTATAAAGTAGGACGAGGAAGAAGCTTCTTCCTCTACCAAAAACATATTTAAATATATTTCCATTTTCCATTGCAGCAAAATAAAAGTTCAAAGCTTCATTTCCATTCCATTGAAAAATTAGTTTAGATGTTTTTGTTGAATCATTTTCCTCAGTGGAAAACTTCAGGACGCTGGCTACAGAGGGCATAAAGAAAGAGCAAAAGCAATATGAAACAGAATAAAATAAAAACTAGGATTATCTATGTATGATAATAACAGGATAAAGAAGAATTAAAGTATGTATGTGCATATATATTAGTCTTTCCACAAAAACTACTAAATATGTTTTCTTTATTTAAAATCTTATAGTCTTTAAAAATGGTCAGTTTCTTATGAAATCTTACTAAATTTGTATGCATATTTTCTGTCTTTCTAACATTTTTGCAAATGCAATTAGATGAATTAATCTTTTAGCTGGTGATACATTGCATGCTGTAGTTAATAATCTAAACAGACTCAGTCCACACTTCACTAATAGCCCTGATTCATCTAACTGCTTAATTACTAGACTAATGACCTATGATATAAGGGTGTGATAAATTAATATACAATGAAAATGGCATATTTATATTTGCTTCTTAACAATAACAACTTTTTGCTTCATAACAATTAGTAAATCTTTTGTAATTTTATTTGAGGAGTTTTCTATGTCCAAATAAACTCTCAATTAAATTAAAATGCATTCCATTATTAAAATATTTAAGGTAGAATAATCACTTCAAATATTTGTTCTTCCTGTAATTGAGACTCTGCAGCTCTGGTTTGATTACAATGGTAAATATAAATGAATGTTATAACCAATGGTGCTGCTATGGTTTCTGGGCCCCCTGAACATCATTGACTCGGGGCCTCCACACAATTGTGTTGTACATACCCAGGCCCCTCTCCCTCGCCAGGCCCTTGGAATCATCCTAACCTCACCCTTGATCCCCCTCACCCCCTTTACAGCGCCCCTGGTTAAAACATAAACTCATAGCAATTGCAGAGTCAGCCAATGTGTACAATAAAACATAATACTGTTTTATTGGGGAGAGGTCATAAACTGTACAGCCACACCAAGATTTATGCTTGTACCCCATTACAGTTCTTTATTAGCACTCTGTCAGATTATTCAATGTGCAGAACCATGTACACCATTAATTATTTTAGAATGTCATTTTTGTACATGGGTTAATTATGACAGGCCTATCTGTATAGGCTATGTGTTATACAATAAATAATTATAACAAAAGTGAAGGTCAAAGCTTTGTTTTATTCCTATAGCTGCTGCTTTTCACAATGGAGAAGACTGTTTGAATAGACCAGCTTCCTGACACAGTCACAATCAGTCTGAATGTGCAAACTTTATATTATTTGTTCAACATTTACTTTGTTTACCTGCTTATTTCATTATGACTGCCCTTAGGCTTGAGCATTACAGAATACACATATTCATTGTGAGAACTGTATAATATTTAGTTTTCGCTGTTTATTGTAATGTGAACCACACCTGCTCTATGATGGCAGGTGATAAAATATATTATACAAATGTTAAATAATATATAAAATGTGTTAACCATAACAGTTCACTCTAAAATTCATGAATAAAAAAATAAACAATAAAAACAAATTATAACTTTTTTTATATAAATTTTAGCCTTTTTCTAATTCAAAATGATTTCTGAATTTGAATTATAGGTTTTTGTAAACACTATGCAAAATCACTGCTGGAAAAACACATTTTGTAATTACATTAACAAAATGTAATTTAAAAAAATTATATAAAATATATAAAACAAATTAAGATATATTTAGGCAAACCGTCTTATATAGCCTAATGGTAATTTCTGTATTTTTATAAAACAGTTGGGATGTCTATAAATCCAGTTAATAAAAGGCTACCATAGGATATAATGTCACATTAATATAACACTTGCTTATGACAGCTGCTTTACGTTTGTAGCCTATACTGTAATTTGGAGGATAGGCTGCCTGCAACCAACAAAAATAGGCTTTTCTAATTGGGTACAAATTTAGATCTTGTGACATTTTCCAGATTGTTAAGGCATTTCTAATGGGGATGCATATTACTAGTAGTAATTAGGTTTGAGGTAAATTCTTAAAAAAAAAAAAAAAAAAAAAAAACTGGTACTGGAGCATTTATGTGGCATGGAACTGAAGTTTCTCATCCAGAAATGCCACTTAGCCTTAGATGGATACAACTTATGCTAACATATTGGGCTAGTATTAAGGGACAGTGATCACCCAATAAGAGATGTTTTAAAAGACTGTTGGGAACATGACAAGGTCAATCTCAGAAGCTTTGGGTGGATAGCTGATGCTAAGGCGGAGAGGATAGGGTTACATCAATTGCGGTATCGCCCTGTCTCCTATCCAACCATGTCCACCTGCTCATGTTGGTTTAGAAGGGAATGAGCGGGTTGACCAGCTTGCTAAGCAAAGCCTACAACATGAGAACGTTGACTTACAGATCCCAATAAGTAAGGCTGAAAC
Organism: Enteromius afrohamiltoni; assembly: GCA_034779775.1. Taxonomy (NCBI): domain Eukaryota; kingdom Metazoa; phylum Chordata; class Actinopteri; order Cypriniformes; family Cyprinidae; genus Enteromius; species Enteromius afrohamiltoni. The sequence goes on along the minus strand of JAUYWG010000039.1, from coordinate 14,380,720 downwards.
CAAGGTCTAGATTAAGGGCTATTGTACATCTGTGTGGCAGGAGTATTGGGATGGTAATGAAAAAGGGAGACATCTACACAAAATCCAAAAAGAGGTTGGCAGAGGAAGAGTAGCTGGAAGAAATAGAAGAGACGAAGCTATAATTACACGACTAAGAATAGGACACACAGTTTTAAATCATTCAGTTAAATCACTTAGTTCTTAGTATTGTAGAGTAGTTTCCAGTCTACCTGCTCCACACTCCAACCCAGTCGGTGGCGGTAATGCACCTTTCCAGTTGGTTGTCAACCGCCATTAAATAGAAAGAAGAAGAAGTATCTCGTCCAACAGAGGGCGCTGGTTCGACTGTAATACTGCAAAGCCAGTAGAAGAAGAAGGTCACGCCAGAATTTGTGTGAACCATGTGACTTTTTTCCCTGCTTATTTACCCAAGATTATATTGTTGCTTGTAAATTTGTCATTTGTTTCTGGGCGAAGATGACCACTCAGGCTGTACGCCTTTTCCGTAAAATGGATGGTCTGTTTGCTGTGTACAAACCGCAGGGAGTTCACTGGAAACTCGTTCGTGACAGCATAGAGTGCAATTTATTAAAAGGTAGCGTCTTTTTTACTTGTGACGTTAATGCTTATAGATAACTTTTCTGATAAGTGATTAGATAATTTAATTACATGATTACTTGTAGTGCAACTGAAAACTAACTTTCGTCTTTCAATGCATTTCCCTGTCGTCGTCCTCTGAAGCGCTGAACTCCTGTCCTCCACCTGCTCCTCAGCTTGCATTGCACTTCCAGCTTCTGTCCGATGGAGAGAACAGCAGCTCCAAAGATCTCGTATTATCACCTTCTTTGGTACCCACAACGGCAGACCATCCTCTAGGTTAGTGGACAAATCTTCAAAAATATCTTTAGGTCACATAAACACTTAATAGTTTTGCATTCTGACATTATTTTCATAATCATCAGAAATAAAATTAATTGTAGTTTATATATGTTAGCCTACATTAAAGCCAGAGCAACAAATGGTAACACAATAAAGTGTCATTTATTAACATTAATTAATGTATTAATTAACATAAACAAACAATGAACATTATATTTATTACAGTATTTATTCTTCTTTGAATGAACCTTATTGTAAAGTGTAACACAACAAGTACTACCGTAATGTATATTATAGTGTTCAAGTTTTTCAGTGCAATGCTGAGAATTGGGTTCACACAGATTTGTCATGAAAACAATGCAAATAATCTTATACTTGCATATACATTAGGGCTGGGCAATATATATCGAACTATATATTATGCGCATTTCATCAGTAAAGCCGGTTCTTTGATTAGCGCTAAATCTTCATCAGCTGCTTTTAAAGGCAGTGGATTGTCGGTGATCTACGGCTCTGTGTATAAGCTGGCGTTCCTTTTAAAAACAGCTGACGAAGATTTAGCGCTAATCAAAGAACCGGCTTTACTGATAAGATGCACATAATATACCGTTCAATATATACCGCCCAGCCCTAATATCCATATACTACTATATGATTGATGCATAACTGTAAATCAGTAATTGCATTGTTACCTTTCAAAGTGATCATTTGCTTTTCCTCTGTAGTGACCGGGCCACAGTTTCATAAGGTTCGTGTCGGGGTTGGTCATCGGTTGGATGCTTTTTCCTCTGGAGTGTTAGGTGACCAAAGATTTTAACTGTTAACCTTTCAAGTGATTTAACGCTGGAATGCCGTCTGTGCTCAATTCTCTCTTATCTCTACCTCAGTGTTAGGCGTTGGGAAAGGAAACGGAGTGCTGGAGCATCTGTGCACATCACATGTAACTCGGGTAAGGGTCATATTTTATACTATATTATGTAATAATTCTTCTCGTGTTTACCTGCTTCTCTATTATTATTTTTTTTATTATGCATCTAAATTTTCTACTCATTGATCATGAATTCGTACTCTGTGATGATCAAATCAGGACTCTTGGTAGATGATCTAATATTCAATATTATGCAGACTGTTGTTTGTTTTATATTTGAAGGACTACACGCTTAAAGGGGAGTTTGGAAAATCCACTGATAGTTTTACTGACACGGGCAGAGTTATCGAGAAAACCACATACGGTAATGGGTACATTAACTTTGAGATTTTTATGTGTAGAATACAGACTAAGAATTTGTAATAAACTTTGAGTCTTTAATGTCTAGACCATGTTAGCCAGGATAAGCTTGAGAGAGTTCTTGCCATGATACAGGGAGCCAACCAGAAAGCCTTAATTACGTGAGTTGCTATAAGAATATTTTTCTACGTACCACATTTCTTAGTGTCTGATTATGTGTAAATATATGATTAATGCGTAGCATTTCTCTAAATGTGTTATAATGTCTCTATGTAGCTATTCTAAGGTGGATCTGCGTACTCAGGAGGCTTACGAGCTTGCAGCGAGGGGTTTATTGTATCCTGATGGTAAAAGTCCACCGATTCTGACTGGTCTGAGATGCATACATTTCAATCCACCACATTTCACGTTGGGTTAGTACATTGAATTATATATTACGTACGTATACATAAGTTTGTTCAACATATGTCCTTTAACATTTATTTTCTTCACCAGAGGTCCAATGTGTGAATGAGACTCAGAAATATCTGCGTAAATTGATTCATGAGGTGGGACTAGAGCTGCGGACGTCTGCAATCTGTTCTGGAGTGCGCCGTACACGAGACGGTCCTTTCAAAGTGGAGAATGCACTCACTCGACAACACTGGACTGCTGACAGCGTTATACAAGCTATTGCTCACTTCAGCAAGACTACTCGCAAAATCAGGAAGACTGCTGGTCAATTCAACTCGGGCACACAGGTCCAAGAGCAAACCATAAGACAATCTGAACAAATAAATCAAGAGCATGTTGAACTCTCAAACTCTACTTCTGGTGCAGTGGAAAGAGAGACACCAAGTTAAATGAATCATCTGCCTCAATTAGGATGATTGGATTTCTGAATTCTGCGATGTATTTATCTGTTCGCTATAATTTATGAATTTGTTATAAGATCATCTTTGTGCATCATTAAAACTGTATTTTAATTGTTTTTTTATACGTGTGTGAACTTGTTTAAATATCCTTCTGAGGGCCACCTTACTAGTGCAATATTATCACGACTTTTACATGTCCACACTGGTGAAGTCTTATAAATACGTAGAATCTGTTTCTATTTAAATGTTCTGTTGAAACCTGTGTGATACCATGATATTTCCCGCTTTTAGTAAAGATAGTATTGACGTAAATGTCCGTACAGGTATTGAAAGCGTTTACGAACTATAACGGAACTTATTTTAAAAGCGGAACGCTTGTTGGCTTATCTAAACTTCTACGGACATTTGTAACGACGAACCCATTTACCTTAAAATAGAAATAGAGGGTAGAAGGCACTGATCTATATAGTCATTATATATAGATCATTGGTAGAAGGGCTTTTAACATGAAATGAGTAGGGTTGGCAAAACGACGGGAATTTGTGGCCCAGTAATTCTCTCTGGTTATGCTTTTTCGACTGTAAATACGAACGGCACAGACTCACATGATACCTGTTGCTATTCTCATCGCTACACAGAGTGAACCAATCACAGCTGTTATTGTTTACTCCGGATGAGGCATTTTTTGTAGTTAATTTAAGATTGCTGATGCAAATTAGCAATTTATGTCAGAATCATTTAATTATTACATTTTTAAAATTGTTTTGCTTTCGTAAGATACTGCTTTAGGGTTCAAATATCCCCAGCTGCACAAAAAAAAGAACATTTAGATGCAGTTCAATGTGGGATTAGGCTTTTTGAGCCGCCAGGCGCCCCCTGGAGGAAAACAACGTCTAGTAAACTAGAAACCATTCTGTTCACCGTCTGTTACCTTGTTTTGCAACCCTACGTTACCTTCTGTGTGCTGTGTGTGTCATTGCTGTTATCAGAGCATAAAACGTGTCGGTGATGCGAGGGCCATTGCGCTGGGTGTTATGGGATGTGAAGGACACTTTGTTAAAGGTCCGGTGCTCGGTTGGAAAGCAGTACTGTAGCGAAGCAGAGCGAGCAGGGCTCCAGCTGCCAGCTGCACAGCTAGAAACCGCTTTCAAACAGGCTTACCGGCAGCAATCACGGTTGTTTCCAAACTATGGCAGAGCTCAGGGCATGAACAGCCAGGGGTGGTGGACTGGACTAGTGAGGGAAACGTTTGCCCTGTGCGGGGTAGATGACCCTGCTTTACTAGATAGACTAGCCAACAACCTCTATCACAACTTTTGTGGACCAGAAAACTGGGAGGTAAGGGGTATTTGACTTCTCAAATATTTTAGCTTTTAAGTTAGTATTTTGTTTTTCAAATTTTGTATTTTGAACTCTTTTTTTGGTAGTAGAGAATCTCCTGTAGGGGGCGCGCGTTCAATACACTTCCCGATTGACAGTTATTTATTTTCCTCGAAATAAAATGACAAATCGAAATTGCTTAGATGTAGGCAAATATGCTGGAGTATCTTACACTGACTTTTAAATGAGAAAATACATTTTTATAATCTCAAACTGTGTCACCATCAGGTGTTTCCTGATTCTAATAGCACCCTCAAGTTCTGCACCGCTTTAGGACTCAAGCAAGGCGTGGTGTCCAACTTTGACAAACGTTTGGAAGGGATCCTGAGGGGATGTGGACTGCTCACTCACTTCTCATTTCTCCTGACCTCAGAAGAAGCTGGGGTTGCTAAACCAGACCCTGCCATTTTCACCCAGGCACTATTACGGTGTGGTGTTCCAGCTTCCAGTGTAGTTCATGTTGGGGACCATTATGAGAACGACTACCTGACCTCACGCTCACTGGGTATTCGAGGTTACCTGCTTGATAGGCAAGACCGTCATGGGCACCTTGATGTCCCCCCACAGCATAGATTACAGACCCTAGATGAACTACCAGCTCGGTTAAAACAGGATGCAGAATGAGAGTGCACAGATTTTATCCAGTGCAGCTGATGATTATATAATGTTGCTGCAGGGTTCAACTAATTTTTATATGGACCATTTTTTTCCAGATGCACATGAAACAAGATGCAAGCTAAAGCATCAGAGACTGGAAAACAAAAAAAAATCTGTTCTTTTAGAAGTTTTAAATTTACTGCCAGTAAATTATTTTTTATTGTTAATCTGCCAATAAATGATGTCACCTGTGAAAATTGTCTGACTGTTATCCACTTATTTGTAGGTATCTCCCTCTCTCGTATATATATATATATATATATATATGTGTGTGTGTGTGTGTGTGGGTGGGTGGGTGTGTGTAAGTTAATTTAATGTACTCAATGTTTTTTAAATTGTACAAAAATACAACTAAAATACAGACAATAAAAACACTACAACAATATAAAATGTTTATTAATTATTTGACAGTTGATCAGTAAATTGATTAGGATGTGCATAGATTATAAATTCAATCTACAGTTCAAGACAAACGCATAAACTCAGCAGATGGCGCTGTATTAAATGAGTTTAAATCGGTATGACAGTTGAACTTTCATTTTCATGGTCCGATAACATCAGCTGAAAAGCAAACAAAATTATCTGTACAGTTTAACTGTTACATTGTTGGTCGAATGCATCAAAATATGTATTCTTCAGTAAAATAGTTCAGACAATAAAATGAAAGAAAAAGGGGGAGTTTCTGCAGAGCACTGATATCATTGTTTCAGCACCGAGGCTGTGGATGGATGGTACAGAGGGAGATCACTTAACCCTAATACCCAAATCTCCCCATCTGCTCCAGCAGATACTAGCTATGTTTGGACATTTAAAGTGACGCACGGGGATGGGAATGATCAAACAAAATGATTATGCTCTTCAATTATTGTGGAATTTGCATATGTTGAAGATTATACAATGAAGCCAAACACCAGGACAAAGACATAGAATATATATATATATATATGCAGAGTCTCTGCCCCCGAGTGCTTCCTCAGGCCATGTTCACATAATCGTCAACAGGCATACTTCCTCTTTTTTCTGTCTCTCTCTGCTCCGTAACTGTGCATGTTGCTGGAGTTCCCTCAGCAGAGCGCTTAAAACAAAGCTGGCTTTAGAGGCTCAGCCAGTCTGCTATGAGGGGCTGTGCTGCAATCCAATTGAAAACCTTAATGGGATTGGGAAACCCATCAACAGAGGATCGTGGTAGAACAAAGGGAGGAGATCGAGGTTAAGAGCAGCCAAGATGAAATATGCGAAATGCAGATGGAAGAAAGACAAAAATAAAAGTTTTACTGATGTTAAAATCTCTTCAATTTAGTAAGAATTCTTGCTTGGGGCACTTGAGGGGGAAAAAAAACTACTTGCTTTATAAATGAATAAATAAATAAAATAGAATAAAAAGTGTAGAGAGAATTGAAGCCAAAATAGGGTATGAGCACAGAAAGTAAATTACAAGGAAATCATAAAAAAATAAATAAATACTCACGCAATGTCCATTACGCAGGCACTTTACATCATGTGGGCGCTCATGCGCAAGCTTAACTGCTCTCGTCCATCATCTCTAGGGGTCTTCCCCTCATCTCACAAAGGGTTTAGCCGAACAAACAAACAAATTTGCGAAGTAAATAAAGGAGCTTAGCTTTACCCGCAGCAAAAAGAGCACTCTGGCTCTTTGTTCGAACCTTTTAAAATATTCAGGTGATGGAGAATACATACATGGACATAGTGGTTTATAACCGGGCAAGGAGGAAGAGAATACTTCATAAAAAGGTTGATGAAACAAGAAATTACGATGGGCAGGGGGGGAAAAAAATCAGGTCCAGTCCAAAATTTGCTGCACTTTGTGATATTTGGAAAAACATGCAAACTTAGATAAAGAGGTCAAAACCCTCAACAAATGTCACACAGCCAAGCCTGTGACAGTCTTACTGCATTCATCTAACTCTTACCTTCATGCTTGACTGATAGTCAAGAAAATACCTCATTTTCCATATACAGTACAACCAAAATAATATTCCCACGTTATTTACAAAGCATTTTTCCCAACATGAAACAAGACAGTACTTTAAAGAGAACCACGGATGGTGTTTACAGTTTGTCATAAAAAAAAAATGGCAGTCGGCAAGCAGTTAACCAGGTTTAAACAGGAATCAGTTGGAACAAAAATCAAGAGATGCCACACCGCGCATCATCTCTAGTCTAAGGCCAATTCATCCGGTATCACGGATGACTGCAATTCCACATCCGGAAATTATGCAATGACTGTTACAAAACTGTTCAATCCGAATTGTCCAAAGGTTACTTTACCTTTTTAACCCAAGTACTCATATAAAGAACAAAACAAAAAAACAGTACATTTGATAAATAAGATCTCAATTACATGCATTTTCTTTTCTCTCATTGCACTTTCATTCATTAATTTTTCAGAAATGTTATACTCAGTCCTTATGCAATCACATTTGTTAGTTTTAAATAATACATTTTTTAAATGAAGTTACATATCGGCATCAGCCACATAGATCAATAAATATACATGGATCAAATATCCTGAATATATGTTTTCAGGCTGATCAAAATCATTCACAGACAACTCAAGTGCTGCACATGCTAACAGCCTAAGTGTTTCATTTATCACTTGGATGACTCATTATATCAAATATTTCACGAATCTTAACGCAGTCATCAGACTTCAATAAATGCTCATAACAGAACACGGCCAAATCTAAGCCCACTAAATCATTCTTTCTCTTTTCTTGTTTTTGTTTTGTACTAGATCACTCATTTGCCAGGTTCTGAGAAAGGCTTTGATTGAGTAAAACCTACAATGTCATATTTTATATTTGTACCAGCAACCACCTTTTCACATTCCGAAATCAAGACATATGAACCCTCTGACCTTAAGGGTCAATCCACATTTGTTTTATAACATGAGATTGGCAAAAGCATCTGGACATTTAAGACAATGAGAACAAAAAGAACATATGGTTTAAAATATTGTGTAAAAAGTGTAAAAGTTTCAATAAATCTTATAAGCATACGTTAATAAGGAAAATGTGCATCAAATTTAATAATATCAGTATTGAGCCTCTGTATGTGTGCCCCAATAAACATGAGAAAGGTGTACTTTAGGATACAGTGAAGTGTTTTATTCCTCAAGTGAGTTAATACACCAACATCCATCTGGCAAAACATAAGTGCAGATCTAAAGGTGACTGTATTCACAACGTGTTTGAAATGCACACCACAGCAGTGCACAGTGAAATGTGTGTAATTATGTGATCAGACACGTATGCATCCAATCATTCCATATGTGAACATGCAAGTGTGATGCCAACAGTGAACATACCGAGGCTCCACTTACCCTATTGAACTTGACAAATCATTGACAGCACATAAATGAACGAGCAATTTTTGTGCATGAAAAAAAACATTGTGTTGGATTTGGGAATCTCTGCGTAACTTAGTTAAGCTACATTTTAAAAGTTGTGATTTATTCACCATACATTTCCAATATTTTTATTTAAAAAAAACAAAAAAAAATTCAAGTGTTATAATGTGTAAAATATATTACTTGTCCCTCAGAGTCAGCTAGTGCCTCATGTTTGCTTTTAATCTGTGAAAAGTTTACAATATTTTTTTTTTTTTTTTTTACAACATAAAAGCTAAAATTAATTGGCAAAAGGTTTTAAAGGTTGTAGTTTTAATATTACATGCTACCTAACTTTATCTCCCATTCTTTATCCATTAATGTGATACAGAACAAAATGTGATATTATATCCTTGTTAAAAAGTATACATTAAACGACTTTTTAGTGAGTTTTACATCCCATTAATGGTATATTATTAGTGTTTGTCTTGAACAAAACTGGGAGAGCATTGTCTTATACATCTATAACAATTTTTTAGCTTTAAGATAAGCTTTGTTAGTAAGAATGATTTCTCTAAAACCTCTCTCATAGTTTTTTCGCCTATCGATCTGTACCTTATTTGAAAAGGCCCTTTCTTTACAACACTGGATCCTGCAGTTGAGTTCCACGTAGCTTGTTATGAGTTCTTCTTTCAGAGTTTCTCAGTTTATGAGTTCCATCCTTAACTCTTGTCATTGTTTGTGTTGTTCCAAAAATATCCTTTTAGGAATGACACGGCCTGTCTGATTGTAAAGTTCCATGTTTTGACCGAGTTCTCCCACTGCCCACATCGAAATGCTCTCAATACGCACTGCGCTTACCAGCTCTGCCAGCCTGAGAAACGCAGTCAAGGTGAAGTCCTGAAGTAAGGTGGAAGATTTTGTGGTCTCATTTTTTAAGAGAGCACCTGCGTGAGCTTCAGAAAACGCAGGTCAAACCACTGCATGAGAAAACACAAATGAAAAAAAGTCACTGCAAGCCATGTAGAAAGCTTTTCTTCACATATACATTTCTAGGAATAGGGAAAGAGTCTAGGTATAAGTTTGATTAAACTACTCCAAAACATTTGACAATTTAATACCTTGTGCATAAGGAATATTTTCTGATGAGATGAGAAGACAAGATGGAAGTAGAAGAGATAATTGACAAAACACACACATATGTAAGACAAACATGACACAGAGTGACGCAAATGTATTGATATGTTAGTGTGGAAACATATCCACGGTTTTACCAAACAATTAGAAATGCCTGACGATGCTGACAAAGTATGTGACAACGTCCTGTTGACAAATCTAATTAAAGGTTTGCAATACTCTGATAACAAGCAGCACTGTGAGCAGACTGGCAAAGATAACTGAGGGTATTTGTATGGACAAAATTGAAACAATTCCACTTCTAATTGCGTAATTATGTCTGGGGATATTCAGTTCCTGCAGTGATTACACATAATCTGCCCACTAAGACCAGGAACATATATTTGCAACATACCATGAAATATGCTAACAGGCTAAAGTTTAGACAACTTAACTGAATCGGTTTTCAAAATCATTTAATTTAACTTTTGAAGATAAAATTAAATGATTTCTAGATTTCATTTTCTTAAGAAAACAGTTTATTTATTTACTGTTTAAATGTTTGGGATAATTAATTTTTTATAAGCTATGAACACTTTTATTCTGCAAGGATGCAGTAGACTTTTAAATTGCTACAAAAGACATCAATTTTCAATAAATGCTGTTCTTTTAAACTTTCAATTCATCAAAGAATCCTAAGAAAAAAGTACAATGTTTTCCAGAAAACAAATCTATAAGAACATATATATTGATGATCATATTATACACATATTATATATATATATATATATATATATATATAATGACAACAGATGGCTAAACTAACAGCTTAACCCCTTGAGCAAAGACAAATCATAGGCCATTAAAAGTTAAAGGCCTCACACATATGCTGGTCTCGATATGCAAACACCCCCTATTGCTGATCATAATTAGACACCGCATGACATTTAACACATGACACTACAGCTCAGCAAAAAGTTGTGTAAAAATGGAAATGTAGCATCAGAATACCTGTTTCTGAGTTACAGCAGGATGTCCCACCCGTTAGAATACTCCTAGGCTTCTCCGACCAACACGAAATGGTGTTACCTCGCCCACAACCACCCCGTCTCCACCAACAACTAGAAAGACAATGTGTGAACTCCACAAATGACCTTCTCCTTCCACAAAAAAAAACATATGTAATACATAACCATATACATAACCTAAATTAATTCTAAAATTCTATATTAAGCAGAACACATGTTTTAGCACTGATAATAGTAATAAATGTTTCCTGAGTATTACATTAGCATATTAGAAAAAATTGTGAGGGATCATGTGACACTGAAGACTGGAGTTATGACATCTTTGCTTTGACAGTAATAAATTACATTTTAAAATCAAATGAGTTTTATTCACAAAGCTAATAATAAATACAGATAAATAGATTTAAATGTGTGCTAAATGAATAATACTCACTTTAGTA
>JAUYWG010000039.1:14327557-14346922 GCA_034779775.1 Enteromius afrohamiltoni | reverse complement strand
CACGTCACAGTGCGGAAGAAAAAATGATTGCAAGTTCAGTTTCATGTCAGCTTAATGTCATTATTTATTGATAATAATCTCCATCAGCAAACTGCCAACCACTATTGCTACCGGAGATTTTGCATTCACAGACTTAATGTTTTGAATGACATTTGTAGTCTGACTAAATCCCACTGTAGCGTTATAGTATCTACAAGTTAAACGAACCTGGCCAATGTGGTTTGTAAATGAATCATTTGCTGCAGCCAAACTATATCATCTGCTAAAAGCATATCTTCTTTTTGTTAAGAAACAGTACATACAAGAGTAGACAGGTTTTGGGCTACATTATCATATCATAATTGCACTTTTAATGGACCACTAATAATGGTCACATACTATGTAAACCGAATACCATTTAAGATGGGAAGTATGCAAATTAGGACACAGAAAGTGAAACCAGAAGCTTCCGTCTGGATCCAACTCTTACGAAGATCTCAGATGACTGAATACCTGAATTAATTAATTAAAATAAATTTACTGTACATTTCTGACATATTGACATCAACTTGACCTAGTCACAACTGATCAGCTACTACTAAATATAATGTAGAAACCTTAAAATAGAAACTTGTCACTTGGTGAAAAGCTAGTGAGTATAACTAGTTATTTGAAGACAGACTTAACATAGGCTACTGGTTATTTCTGCTTGTCACGCAAAGCTCCCATATGTCTTCAAAAGTTGTAGGGACCACTTTTTTGTACTTTATGGCGTTTTTGGTTTTTGTTGTTGTTAGGCTTGTTTTTTGGTCATTTTGGAGTATGACAGGCCCAGTGACTTTTATAATATGGAGAAAAAAAAAAAAAAGAGTATGATTTAGAAATTCACTAACTAAATTCACTAAAAAGCCACATACAGATTTGAAACGTGACAAAAATATTTCTCACCTGGCACTTGTGAGGTCTCTCTGTGGTGTGAACCTGTTTAATATGTCCGTTCAAATGGTCTGGCCTACAAAAAAACATCATGTATGGTGACACGAATACATAAACGAATGCTGTGTATGTATAGAGGCATTAAAAATGTCTGCACTCACCTGGAGAAACCTTTCCCGCAGCTTTGACAGACATACGGTTTACCCACCGAGCCGTCGTGAGACCGCACGTGGTAAGACATCCTGTCCTTGCGTTTAAAGCGCAGTCCGCACACCGGACACGCGTACGGTTTCTCGCCCGAATGAGACAGTTTGTGCCGATTGAGGTGGTACACGTCTCGGAAGACCTTCCCGCACAGATCACACGCGACGTGTCGTCTCGTCCTCTCGCGTTTACGGTTGTCCGCGGGCAGTCCGTTTTCCTGAAACCTCGCCTGAGGATGAGAGATCATCGTGGGACCGTCCACAGCGACCAGCTCCGCTCCGGTGCTCACTCCACCAGTGAACGTCCCGTGCTGCGTCTCGTGGTTTCTCAGCTGAACGTCGTCGGGAAACATTTTACCACAAGCCCCGCACGAGAAAATCCCATTGTTTTCGTTTGGAGCAGTGCTACTGTCATAAGTGATCGGCTCTGTAGTGGGCTCTTTTTTGGGTCTCCCTCTGCTTCGCTTGGAGCCGTCGCTATTGAGGTGGCTGCTGGGAAACTCCAGCGGGGAAACCGCTAAGTGCTCGGCCGCTTGTGCTCCGGAAGCAGCCTGCTGAGAGCTGTTACCCGGCTGCGTCGGATCGGCACCGTCGCTGTCGTTGTTGTCGGTAAATACTGCGCCGTTGGACACGCTCCCGTTTGACATGTCCACGGGTAGGGGGTATGACAGCTGCTCCGCGGCCCTGAACAGGCTGTGCTCGCCTCCTCGGGAAGGAGGCACGAGGATCTGCACGTTGGATTGTTTGATGACCTCCTGACAGATCTCGATGACAGATCGCATGAGCAGAAACTTCGCCGCGGTCATAAGCTCCGGGAAGCACTCCAGACGCACCACGATCTTGGAGGTGTACGCGAAGTCCAGGATGTCTCGGAAAACTTTGGGGCTGATCGTGTGCATCTCCAGCTCCTTGCCCTGGCCGTCGTCTTCCGCCTGACAGCTGAACACCGACTCAAAATACTCGCTGCACGCCGCCAGCACCGCCTTGTGCGCGGGGAAGCTCTCCTCTCCGACGCGCAAGATAACATCGCAAAACCTGCCTCCATCTTTTCTCTGGCTGTTGAGGTTGTGTAGCATCTCGGCGCTGTGTTTGCTCACCTGGTACGTGTAGGAGGAATTCCACGGCTGTTCTGTCCTCTCCATGCCGCCTTCATTCAACAACCGAGTCTAACGCATACGACAGAAGAGGTAGACAAACGCAAACGAACGGCAAACACCCAATAAACAGAAGTACTCAGCAGCGACCACCACTCCTCGCCTTTTTAGCATCTAACATGTTAGCAGGGGGAAAAATGGCAGCCCCCCAGCTTCCTGTGAACTTTGACCTTTGCTTAAAGGGAGGGGGGTGTCGTTTGCGTTTATTTTCTGTTTTAACAGTGTTTATTACTCGGGTCCAAAGGTAAAGCGCAGATCCTAGTCACGCCGAAATTTAAGTTTCGCGTTCGTCTTCCTGGTTCGCAGCGTTATGAATTCATATCCTCGTTTTCCAGTGAGCCCCCTCCCCCAAATGTACGCCAGACACCGAATACATGACAGCAGACCGTCTCTCTCTTTTAGACATTGTAACCGCTTAGAAAATATACGGAAACCGTGAACTAAATTAAAGTGAAGTGTCAAAACTCTTGTACTGATACAGTACCCGCGACAGTCAGACAAACAGCTGCTCTCCTGAGGTGGTACTGTACATATAAAGCACAAAGACACAAACAATAGAGAAAGGCAATTGTTGCAGACTGTACACTGGCTTGCAGTGTGCATTGTGTGTAGTTTTAAGATGTACTAATACTTCAGGGAGGCATTGTTTGTGTTTTTAAAATTATAAATACAATTGCAGAAAACACAATGGTTTTACACCACAATATTTAATTTTTAAGATTGTATTTTTTGCCTGGTTGTCCTTACATAAAATTTAACTGTGCTCTGACTCATAGTTGCAGTCAGGTTTTGTTCGTTTTGCCTTCACGGTCATTGATGCATTTCTGTAGTTTGCCTGCTTTTGAGTTTCAGTCTATGCATTATCCAATGTCCTTGCTTTTGTGAAAAGCCCAATATAATAAAAAAAAAAAAAAACTGGTTGGGTACAAAAGTATGGCATGGATAACACTACTCCAATTTATTTACCAAGGACATCTGATTTTTGCAACGCTAATAGATTCTACAATGTGCCACAACAGTTTGGGCGTTTTGAAAATATACTCAGCAAGCATAAAGTATAATGACGGTCCAGTTTCACGGGAGTATGGAAGAACTGGGGTATTAAAAGCAAATAACACCACAATATACATACAGCCAGTCAAAGCAACCCCTCAAACAACCCACAGAAAAGTTGGCTTTTTTCCATTTTTAAGGCCTTGAAATCAATGAGTCACAAATACATCTTTGTGAATGATTTTTTTATTCAATTTTTATTTATTAACTATCTGTGCTTCTTAAATTAATAGCACATTACTTAATTACCAACCCCTGCCACCCTAAAACAAATGTGATTCAGAGCAGTGCTTCTTATATTGTGACTAAGAAGACTGGCTGGAGAAGGGACGGTAGGGCTTTTTGCTTTAAAAAAAAAACAAAACAAAAAAAAAAAAAAAAAAAAAACTCAAAACAGAAACAAAGGCACAACTAGCATTCACTTCTTGGGGTGGAAGAGTGTCCCTCTTGTAGAACAAAGCAGGCTTCAATATTCCAGCAAATGTTTCAAGGGCATGTATCTCTGAATTACGGATGCATTAAATCGCTACACACGTATATCTCCTTTCCAACAAACAGACAAATCAGCAGTGGCACCCTTTCCCGCCTAGATCCACACTAGATGGGAAACATGGAACATTGTGACTGGACAAAAACAACTTTCCAGTTTCTCAATAGCAGGATAACCTTCCCCACATAAAGACAGGGAAAAACAAATATGTACAAGGTGGAAAAAAAAAAATATTCCCATAATCTGCATAATCTGTACAAATTCAGGCCTATACATTATTTACTTTACTGCAAAAACTGAAAATTCAAAACAAAAACTATGAGAAACTACATTGTGACAAAAGCGGTAGGAAAAAAAACATGTCTTTTCCCTTTTTCCTCTTAACTTCAGGCCTTTTCAAAAAAAAAAAAAAAAAAAAAAAAAAAAAAAAAAAAAAAAAAAAAAAAGTAAACTGCAAGGGCTTCAGACAGAGCACAGAAACATAGACAGGGCTCTGACATCTGTACATTATGGTAGAAATCAAAGTTCATATCTCTCCAACTAGAGGGTAGTGGGGAAGGGAAGGGAAGGGATGTCTTGCTTTGCTCCTGCTGACTGGTTGCAGGTTGTCATCACTGGTGGAACTCAAGCTCGTCAACACTGATTACTTTAGTAGACGGCATGGAAGGGAGGGGCTGTTGCAGCACGTCAGAACCAAACCACTTGGCCAGACCCAGAGGAGGGCTACCACCTCTTCGCTGTGAGTGGTTTGTCCGATGGGGACCATGGCTCTGTGACTGGGGGCCTCCTGATGGAGGCACTGGGAGATCTGTGGAGTAATTGAAAAATAAATTAAAAAATCTTAACTATTAACATTAATTTGTAAAAGTGTAATCTATCGTCTCTAATCTAACCTTATGGTCTGGAAGTAAAGCATCAGTATTTAATTTTTTTTTTTTTAATCCTCATGTCAATAGCAAGGATGTCATCATGGCAACATAAGAATAAAATGTAGAGCCTTAGTAATAAATGTTTTGATTCTAGTAAAATACTGATAAATTGGCAATGAGATGATCAGAAATGGTTCAGAAAACCACATTAACAATTTTTACATTTTAAATAAAATCATATCAGCAATTCTCTAAATTGCATTTATAATCATGATTAGAATGCTTCATCCCGTGGTACATTTTGTTCTAAGATACATTTTCCATGAATGCTACAGGGTTAATAATCTGCCATGTTCTCGGACCACCCTGTTCTCTATACAGAAACTGATTACATTTTAAAGATTAAGCAGTGACATTACATGACAGTAAACCGTCACAAGTTGTTTTACTCTTACAAAAGAATTGTGCACCAAGTCCGTGTAGAACTTCTAAAAGATGAAAATAGTTGAATATGAAATGGTAGTCTGGACACTTTGGGGCAGTTTCCCGAACACGGTTTAAGACTAGTCCTAGTTTAAAATAAATGTTAAGAGCTGTCTAAACTGGTAAAAGCTTGCAATGAGATATCTTACAATACATCATTGCCATTGTTTGGTCTTAAAATGCTCACAGATAATGCATTTTTACAAGACACGTTTCTAAAAATTCTTAATTTCCTAAATTAGCAAAGGTCTAGCCCTGGCTTAAACTTAAAGGGACGATTTTCCTGGATGGGAATTAGATTAAGTTTACAACAGACGCAAATTCACGTCATGAGAGGGGCTTCTGCCAGGCGGCTCCAGTCATGAAATGGTGGAGGGGAAAACCACAAAATTGTTATTGTGCCATGAAATGCAGTTATACATTTGCTCATGTATCCGCCGAGTGCAGCCTTACCGAGGCTAGTAATTCTGACACTTGCCGCTACCTCCTGATGTCTCTTTAGTGGTTAAACAGGAGGTAAAATTTGTTTTGGGTATGACTCAAACAACTTGTTTAATTAATCTATTTATTTCCTTTTTATTCCCATTTCTATGAAAATACGAAGATGTATCATACAGAGACGATTTTGTCCTACATAGGTTTCAGAATTCTGCTCCGCAGTAATTACGTCACTACTAAAGTAAGCTCCTGATTGGTTAGCGCGGCACAAATTTTCGCCAAAGTTCAGATTCTTCAATTTAAGCGATTCACACAAATCAAGTTACGTACATCAAAGGCCCAAATCGTATCATTCGTGTCCCTTAATTTGCATGAATTGCACCGCAGGAGGTCTAATCACGTCTTTGCATTGACAAGATTGTAAATTACTCATGCTTAATGCTTCATTCGCGTCTGGTGTAAATGTACGATTTAATGGCAGAAGAAAATTTGTGACAATTTCATAACATTAATGTTATGGTATTCGACCAAATAAATGCAGCCTTGTTTAGAATAAGTTAGAATAACCATGTTAAAAATCTTAATCCAACTTTTGAACAGTGTTTATCACTCTAATGTAGTTGTTTTACAACACTAATGCTGTACTTACTTGGTCTCTGCTGCTGCTGAAGCTGTTGCTGCATGACTGCCAACTGCATGTGTGTTCCTGCAGCTCTAGGGGCCATGAGTGGATGTCCTGCAGGACCAAGGGGATACAGAGGCTGCCCTAAGAGGGTTGTAGGCAAAGCCTGAAGCTGAGTCAGGTCTACAGCCTGAGGGAACATGCCTGTTTGTGCAGAGAAGGAACTTCACTATTTACCATTTTCAGTAAACATCAGGAACAGATTTGAATAAAATAAAAAAAAATATATATATATAAAAAAATAAAAAAAGGCTAAAACCGACCTGTTTGTAATAATGTGGGTCTGAGCTGTTGAGGCTGGATGCCCTGAGCCAGCATACTCTGCATCACACTGGGATGAAGCTGGGGTGGATGTCTGACCAAAGGGACATGGGGAAGCAGAGGGACTGGATACATCTGGGGTCTAGGGAAGGGAGAAGAGGGCCCTGGTGACAGCATGGTGGGAGTGTGGGGGCCAGTTGTTGAAGGAGGCCTGGGTCGGTCTGGGTCTTTACTATGACGATTCTGAGTAGGAACCGGGGTGGAGCATGCTTTTACCCCACCAGTCTGAGGACCACTTGTGTCCACATCTTCCAGAAAGGAACTGGGCGATGGAGGCCCATCTATAAATGAAAAGAAAACTGCTTTAGGGAAAAAGAAGAGCTATTCTGTTTATTCACCCTGATGTCTTAAATGTATGTGCATGTCCTCATACCCTCCTGAGAGTTATGGGAGTTCACGGTCTCCTCTTTACTTCCTGGTCTACTCCCAGTGTCATCTCGACTTTTCTCTTTTGACTCATACATTTTTTTGATCACAGAAGTGGGAGTGAAGGACGGAGACAACTGCAGCAAGAGGGGGAATTTTTTTTAAGTTGTTTATACAAAAGACCCAGTCATTGGTTCATTTGGTTGTTTTCATTCTATAGAAGGCCGTTAAATCAAAACATTAAAATAGCTCTGTAACAAATGTTGGGAAAAATAAATTATATATATATAAAAATCTGAAATTGATTCATTTCAGAGGCTTACCACACTTGTTACTGCATTTCCAGGTGATGTCCGTCCAGGCAGGTGTGGCCCAGGTGAACGGTTCATCCTGGGTTGTCTACAAAACAGAAGATAAATAAATGCGTTACTGTATACATCATCCCCAATCCCTTCCATTTATGAGGCTACTCTTTTGGATATAGTAACTGTTCATATTATGAATAAATGCATAAAATGTTCAAATCTGGTTTAAATTTCACCTTTTCAATTTACAGCTATTAAAAACGTACAACAATCAAGACAGTCCAATACAAAAGGAGAAGTACTAAAAGATAAATCAGTGAAAGCAGGCTTGCTTTAGGACAACCTTCCTATTGTGTCTGATAAATCAATATTACCGGTTACGAAACGCCTTATCGTGAGCCTGTTTGTTGAAGCCTTGTTGATACTGTTGGCGATTAAGAACGGCCAGTTCCTGCTGAAACAGAGCTTCCAGATTGGCTTGGTCCACTCCCATTGGCAAAGCTCTCATCTAACAAAGGAATTTATCTAAGATTAACAAAATGCCAAACCAAGTACATACATACAAATTCAATGTTAACAGCCTTTAGACAAAGGGAATATGCAGATTCTCAGAACTCAGAATTTAATGATAAATATTAAAAGTCTTAATATTACAAAAGGTTGATATTTCAATATTGGTATTTAAATTGGAAGGCATTTTAAAATTTGTGTATGTATATTTAAATTATATTATAAACAAAACACAGAATACGTCACACGTAGACATTGTGAAAATGAAACAAGGATTATTTTATTAAACAAACCATGTTTTACCTGTGGTGTATTCCTGGCCCGTAGCAAGTCTGGAATTTGATCTAAAACAGTTTGTGGGCCAGCAGCGAACCCTAAGATAGAAAGAAAAAATATACATAAATATGGGTAAGGAATGTGGCATCAACAATTGACATTCATATTAAACACTGAACATTAGTTATGATTTAAAATCAGTTACATGTAATATGATAGGATTGATTTTTTAAGCAAAGAAAGGCGGCGGAACGATTATTCTCACTGTAGCGTTGTTGCCAATGCCATGTTCTGGAGATTTTTTTTTTTTTTTACCTTTAACCGCATAAACACATTACACCATATACACAAAATAATGTTCTTTTTAGCAACATCACAGACCCCTTTTACCTGTTGCAGGTGGCATTCCTGGGAAAAAGTCCTGTCTCTGTGGGAAGAGTGGAGGTGAAGCGCGGTGGTGTACGAGGCCAGGCACAGGGGTAGAAACAGGGCCATGAGGGGCAACCAATAATTCCTAAAGCACAATTTTATAGAGTCAACTCAACAACAATAACTAACCTATTGTATACACCTTATAAATTGCAATAGGAATAAGATGTGAGCTTTAGCTACAAGCTAAGCTACAACTAAAGCGTTGTCAATGCAGGATAGATGTCAGTTACTAGTGACAGTAAGTCACTGGTGCCTCAGTTATTAAATTAAAAAAAACAAACAAAAAAAAAAAAACATGCGCGCATGAATGTCCGTTTAGAAATTGCAGAAAAAAAGTGGGCCATTTCTTACAGTAGTTTACAGATCAGTCAAATCAAGTTTTACTTTACCAAGTTTTACTAATTTATACTCGACAGGACATTAGTAAATAAAAATAGAATGTCTTCCGACTTTGACAGATCACCTGAAAGATGTTTTTCTGCTGAGAGGAAGGTACCTGTGCCTCAGTTAAGGGCACAACTGCAGGATCCACTGACTGCTGCTGTAACTGAACACAAGGACAGGGAAAAGTGATAATGTTAAGATAGTAGTGTGAACCAGACAAAAACAGATGGCATACAACGCATGTGATTTGGTCTGCAAAGCTGAAACACTGATAGCACCTACATCATAAGAGTGATTGCTTGAGCAAAAATGGTTAAAAACAATGTTACACGTTACAAAAGATTCACTGGAGTCAACACAGGATATGCCAAAGCAATGCATGCAAAAGTTCACTGACAAATCAGCCACAACTGCTAAATACAAATTTATGCCCATCACTAGTCAAAATAAAAACTCATTTACTAGCCCATACAAACAAGCAAGTAAACAGCATTAGCTTGTGTTGCATGCAAAGGCGGGTAATATTTGAGCACAAGAAGTTGGGCAAGCATTGCATCAACCTCACACATGCAGCTTTACCTGAGGCTGGACAGCATGCAGCAAGCTCTAACAAAACCATGCACACATAACCGAAGGCTGCATACTTACATTACTCCCACTGGCTTTGGGATGGGTGGGCAGGGTTCCACTTGCCTTCATGGAACTCACTAACTTATTGAACGCAGACATGTCAGGATCTCGCGGTCTTAAAGCAGCCCCGGTTCCTTCCGTGAGAGCTTTTTCCAGATGCTCCACCATGAAGGGAGTTCCTCCACCTCCGCTGGGCTGCTTTTGAGGTAATGATGGAGCTGGTTCAGGTTGCACCTTCAGTCCCTTCAGAGCCCCCTCCACTTCCTCCAAAGACAGCACCACCCCAGAGTTTGCTATAAGAGGGCAGACATAGTATTTTTTTTGTTTTGGATTATTATTTAAATAATGGGCAATTTGACATATTCAATAACCAGTAACAATTCTAAATATACAGGTGGCTACTCACTGCTCTCCTTTAGTCGAGCCTTGTTGACATTCAAGCTGGACAATAGCGGTTTCAGGTCAACGTTGGCTTTATGTAGCAGCTCAAGTATGTCCACCTTCTCTTTGCGTTCCACTGAAGAGATGGGGGTGAAGTACAAAGATGTACCCCGAGTTTCAGTATGAGGTTCCAGACCTGACACACAAAATTATATGCAGATATACACATGCATACATATACACACACAGCCATGTATGAGAGTATGCACTGATGCATCAGCCACTATACATTTTTTCATTTTAAAATATTACACATTTCTATCAGAGGTAGGTACCATTTACATTATCATTTAAAACGTATATTTAAAAAAACAGGTTATATAGGAAACCGACAAGAATAAACAAGTTAAATAAATGGAACAATTTGCATCCCTCCATCTGTACTCTTGTTCAAAATAATTGCTTTCACCCACAGGGATCGAAACCTGTCTTAATATTAGGGATGCACAAATATCAGCGGATATTTAATGCTTATCTTGTCTTTAAAGCCTGACTTGAATTAGAAAGGGTTACCTGCTAGTCTCTCCAGCTCCTCATGCGGTGTGGAACGTAGACTGCTAGAGCGGCTGCCAGAGGGACTTCTGTTACTGGAGAACCAGCGGCTAAAACGACTGGCCATGACCGGACCCTCAGCAAGAACATCTTCAATCATCTGGAAGGAAACAGAGGAACCCTGGTTTAATCTGTTATAACATAGAACCAAGAAACAGCCATAGGGGAGCGGATGACACTTACGTGAAGAGTGCCTGCAGACAGCTTAGCACAATGGGGTGCAAAATGGGCATTTTGGAGTTTCATTTCATTTACAAGAGCCCACATTTTTTTAAAACTACATTTTAAAAAAATTGGCACAACGTAGATGGGCATAACCCTCCACCCCACAAATCCTCACCCCCAGTTTTAACTGTATCAATAAAATCCTTACAAGTCAGATGGGCATAAATTTGCATTTCATTTTACTTTCTGTATAACAACTCAAAACCAACAAATAGCTTGACACCACACAACAGCAAAACTCAATGTCCAGACACGAGCAGCAACATAGGCTTGCCGAATTTTTCTGTAATCACAACATGTAACTACCTCCAGCGTTACATTCACGTAGTAGGCACATGCATCCAGAGAAACAGTTAACAAACATATTAGGAGGCATTAGTAGTGCTGCAATACAAATCAGTCCAGAAAATGACAACTACTAGAGATACAAACATAAAAAGCAGCACAGTAAATGGTACAGAGCTCAGTTTAAAAAATAAAAATTAAAAAAATAAAAATCTCGCCCAAAGGGTTCCTAATAACCACATGGAACAAACATTTCTAAAAGCCCCTATAAAAAAACCTTAGTGTGATTTACTTATTCCTTCTCCCTTTAAGACAAGCCAGATGTTTTGTGATCATCACCCTTACAAGCATGCAGTGCTCCCCATATCTTACCGAAGCCAGGCCAGGCATGGTCTTTTCTAGATTGAAGAATTCATTGAAGTCAAATTCTCCGGGGGTTTGCTCAGGAAGAACCTTGGGATGTGGAACCTCTTGGTCATCTCCTGACTCTTGAACTACTTCAAGGTCTTCAGTGAGCCCACCATTACATTCAACTGTAGATGTGGAAAATTAAAAAAGCATGCTGAAAAAAATTCACTTATCCAACAAGCATTTCTTAGGTGTTTGCATTTGTTCAATACATGCCTTCTCTAACGGACTCTGGTTTCTTCCTAGAACGCTTGGTCCTCCGCTTGTCTTCCTCTAAGATCTTGTCATCAAAGCCAATGAGCTCAATGGTCTCTGACTGACTAGTGGGCCCACCAGAGAACCACTCTGGCTCCTCTTCAGCATAGGAGTCATTTCTTCTTCTCTCACTGAACACTCTTTTGTCTCCAAAGTCTCTCTACAGTAGAATGCAGAAAACATTATATTCAAAAAATAAAACATGAACAACAAAAAGTTCCTTTATATCAAATTCTTATCCCAATACCCTAAATCTCTTGTCCTTAAATTCACGTTCTCGGTCTCGCTCCCTTTCCTTTTCAACTCGTGTGTCCCTCTCAAATACACGTGATGCAATGATTCGGCCACTCCCTATGCGACGTGCTCCCCCCAAACGGAGTGACTCGTTCTCTTTGTTCTCCAAAGGGCTGATGGGGCGGCGAGGAAGGGCAGTGGGTGCCACTTGACAACCGCCACCAAAACTACGCCGCTGGGGACTGAGAACCACCTCAAGATCATCATCTTTTACACGTTCCCGAGGATCTAAGGAAGTCAAAGTTAATTCTGGTTTTATTTCAGCAACAAGATTGATAGACAAATAACATCACAAACTTCTTGACCAACTACCTGCAATTCTGCGTTTTAGTGGAACTCTATCCTCTGCATAATCTTTCTTGTATCCTTCTGCCGGACAGCTGTTTTCTGAAGAGGGATATAGTGAGGCATGCCATTTTTCAGGGTCCCAGACCCCATCGCTATGAAGAAAACAGTATTGTTAGCACAGTCAAGGCTTAAGTTCTCCATAAAAGCAAATTTATAATAACATCAGTCAGTAACAACACATTAAGTGTATTCAAACAAATGACTGCTGTAATTAAATGCGTCTAGTACTGGAAAGCAGATGTTTGTTAAATGCTAGAGAGCGAATACAAGGCATCTTAAGGCACAGTATGTAAGATTCTTGTAACATTATCCAAAAACCATTTGCACAGTGTTACATATTTATGAAAACGACATCTCCTAATGTTGCACACTCATTGCATCATTGAACTTCGCCTCTGTTATTGTTTAACAGAGTAAACAATTACATGTTGTGCCTTTAAAATAAGTGTATAATTATAACACGTATACAAAAGGATATTAAAACTAGGAACCAATCGGACTGATGTCCTTTTGTGATCTTCATGCAAGATAATATGGTGCCACATGCAGAAATATTCACACTGTACTGGCAAACAAACAAGTTCTCTCACCTGTCATATTTCTCTGATAGACACTCTGGCCTCTCATTGGAAACTGGCAATTCTTTGATTTCCATAAGCTCTTCCTGTAAAAAAAAACAAATTAACATTATGATAAAACTGCACAGAACAACTATACGTAGTTTAGCTTCATGTTCACAGCCATTGATTTAAGTAGAGAGAAATGTCCTGTAGAACCACTTTATTTAACTGGTCCAGATCGGTGTTCATTCTGGTTCACTCTCAGCCTTCACATCTAACTGGCCTGCTCGGAGTGTTTCTTGATTGTGAACAAGCATTTCCTTCACTACTACCGCCAAGTAGGGGTGGGCGATATGGAAAAAATAACATCACAATTTTTCAAAAATAGCCTAATTTTATCATGATTCATAGTCATTGATTTGACTATTTTGCAACTGGTCTGAGCAGTATAGACAAACTAATTTGCCTTTTTTATAAAAACAAAGCCTTTCAAGGTAACAAAGTATAAATAATGCGTGTTTGTGACAGTATTGCCACAATCACGTGATAAACATCCTAGTTCAG
Source organism: Enteromius afrohamiltoni (assembly GCA_034779775.1). Taxonomy (NCBI): domain Eukaryota; kingdom Metazoa; phylum Chordata; class Actinopteri; order Cypriniformes; family Cyprinidae; genus Enteromius; species Enteromius afrohamiltoni. The sequence goes on along the minus strand of JAUYWG010000039.1, from coordinate 14,333,479 downwards.
TAATTAACTGCTATTTGACAGACTTTTAGAGCGAGCGCTTCAGGTGTGCACGCTGGGAAAGCGCATTTGGACAGCACACATGAAATGTTTAAATCAGCAAGACTTTAAAGTGAATAATGTACTTTTGTGATTCCGAATAAGTGCAGTGTCTGGTGAGTGTCATTCTACCACTGAGTTAATGCTGATGTGAATGTATGACGCATTGTACAGCATATTGAGACGGAGATGATAAAATAGCATGATACTACAATATTCCTTAAAAAGCAGATCACAGAAATATTTATAGTCCACGGTCAAAAATCGTCATATAGCCCACCCCTACTACCAAGGCGCTGTATTTTAATGCATTGGAAGTCCCCCTCCCATACTCCGTGGATAAAAGATGCCTTGTTCTTTGTTAAACTGGAACATTAATTAAACTGTCTTCAAGGTTCCATGGTTAAATGTTGAAGAATTACCCATTTTTGATCACTTCGGCTGAAGGTAACCTCTATTAATAGACAGCCCATTCTGCACCACACTACTAAAGTAAGCACGTATAGGCACAATAACTGCTGCAAGTCACTTAAAAAAAAAAAAAAAAAAAAATAGATAAAAAGTTAACTGCCATTGATGGCGTATGATTCTTAAAATCAGGACTGATGCACTGTAGAGAAAACATCCAAGTTCTGTTCACCTTCAATAAAATGTACAATCCCAATCACACAACGTTTTAATTCTGTCACATCACTACAATTTATAACCCGCGTTGCTTGATGTATTTACTTGTATGTATTGACTAAAGTTAAGAGTTTCCCTGCTATTGATCTAATTAAACATGTCAAGATTAATTCAGCATTACTTTTCAATTCTGTGCAATTCTGCTGAAAACCTAATTTAATCTAATAAAAACAAAACATTGTTATGTAGCAACAAGAGTAAGCAGCTGCTGCTCTGATGACAAACAACAGTGTTTCCCCACACATAGACAAATTCCGGCCACCACAGATTCAACACCGGCCACCACAGATTCAACACCGACAAAACACACAATACCGACGTCAAATATTGCATTTCGATATTCTTTTGTACGATATTTAAAACATGTAACGAATTCATTCAACTACATTTCCTTTCCCTGCTCTCTCTTCATCTCTCCATCACTCACGCGTCTCTCCCTCACACACATAGCCCCTCCCCTCCGTGCACATCACATCTGTCTGGATCATCTGGGGAGAGAAGACGGCTGGCGAAAGGTTGGTATCTCGTGAACACTTTTAACACACAATCACAGAGTAAAAAGTGCTTTAAAATATTTTATATTCTGAATACAATAGTTTTAGTGTGTTGATGTTATTGTAAGTCCCGACCCTTAGCAAACCCGATTGCGCCTTCTTTAGAAAGTTACCTAGTCTCAAGTTTGAGGTAAAATGTAGGCTAGCCTAGTTGTAGCATATATGTAGCAGCCGTGAATCAAATAAACGCATTATGTTGTTTCATCACTCTTACACTGAATGTTTGCTGTGTTGTACATGGTGTTAAATTAATGTAATACATTTCTGTGTAACCAATTATTAACAGTTTTTTTTATTATTAACCTTTAGGAATTAGGAAATCCCTTTAGGGGATCCAATCGTATCCCCTATTCAATCGTTCTTTTCATCTGCGACCCCACCACACATTGCCTTTTTAAACCTGTGGGAATCACTGAACAAACTGCTCAAATACTAAAAAAAGAACATCTGCACATCTGAAATTGACATGAAATTAAAAATCCCTGTATCTGCTTTTGAAATGACTGTTACAGATTTATTGTGAACCATCAATTGGTGTATGCGCTTTTTCTCTTATTTTAAGCCTAGTTTAAGGATTTAAATGTGGTCATTTACTTGATAGGACATTTAGAGCTCTAAAAGTTACAGCATGTGTTAAAAATACATCACACCATAATGTCAAAAGATTAAGGCAGATTTGCTAAATAAAAGACTTCCCGTTAGGGGACTGTAATTGTTCTCACCTTGGTATATCTATAGGCAGAGGTCACTACTGAGTCCTTCACCGTTTCCACCATATTTTCACCATTTTCATCCTTCTCCATGACTCTGGTGGGTGGTCAAACTGAAGTGAAGCCTCAATATCAGACACTCTAGGCACCTGTGAATGAATTCTATAGCATTAATTTAACTACCAGGTCAATTTAATTCACATATATTTGGCGTATTGGTCTTAAAATACTACACACAAACACACTGGAGACAGTATAACAAGGAATAAATAAATCCTGTGAAGTCTAATGTTTAAGAGCAAAGTAAAAGCAACTTTCAAATATTTCAAACAGGATTAAAAGGTGTAGGGATTTAACATAATCAGGTAAATGTCTGGCTCCTGAGTAGCTGTTCTGTTAGCAAATGACGAGGCAGACAGCAAGCAAACTACAGAATACTAATCAGGTTGAAGCAGAAACATTACGCTACAATCCCCCACGTGAAGAACGCGCCTGTCTCGAAACAAAAAACAAGCATCTTTCTCAACATATTAAGAAACCCACCTGATATTTGAAACGGTGTCACAGCACCTTCTCTCTCCTCGCCTGGATACCTCAGTTAGCTTCTGGCTACCTGTCTTAGACCAAACTATAAGAGATGCTGCAGTGAGACCAGATTTCAGACAGGACGCAGATGAAGCTTTCTGCCTAAAAATAAAGTTTTTCTGTCGACAATCTTGACATGAGGCTTGGATATCCCTTGTCACCCCAGATTTAATCGCTAATTGGCAGAGAGGAGCATTTCATTAGCAAACTGGCTAAACTCAACAAGCCGACGCCGAGGATTTACGTCGGCTCCTATGAAAAAACGGCTAGATTTACACCGTTTCTTCTTTTTATTACACCTTTGGCTTGTTTTTCCTTTGGGTTTTTTCGTGAGAGCGAAAAACTTTTTTAAAAATCCGTGTTTGTTTGTTTATTTATAGGCTAGTGAGTCGGGTTAGCAAGCTAGGAAACTTATACCCGCTCATAAAGCTGCACAACGTACATAAAAAGCGCGTCAGTAGACTAAAGCTCACATATATTAGGACAAATTCCAGCAGATAACTGGGTTCTATCATTTAATTAAAGCTTGTAGTCCGACTGCAACAATCAATGTACCTCAGGGTACTTTCTGAGCTCTCTCGTCACTGTTCAGTCGCAGAGCGGCGAATTTCTTCAGATCTCTGACTGGTTCTGAGAAAGGCCCCAATCAAGGATTATATAGTGTCTTATCACGCCTTCTTTAAAGTTTTGAGAAACAAACAGTCACATTTGATTGTAACTTCAAATCTAAAAACACCGAAAACTGGATTACCTGGTTACAAATGAATATTTCGTTCAAGAGAGTTGACAAGAGTCATTGCGGAATTTTAGAGCAAGAATACATTTCAGGCAATCAACGTGGCCACCCATTGTAAATTGCAATCACGTGACAGGATTTAAAACGCTTAGAGTTGCTTGATTTTTTTATTTACATAATTCTGACTAAGTTTAAAAGTTTTTACCTGCTATTCATTAAAAAGTATGAACAACATGAACAAATGCATTGTGTGTTTGTACACACTTTGCGAATAAAGCTAATTCTAATTGTGATGCTGTTTTAAATTTATTTGCGAACCAAGTATTTAAGCCAACAGTATTTTTTAGAACAATATAAGTAATTATGAAATGAAGAAAATGTAATAAAAGTATAAGAAAGATTTCGGTATTGTTGATAAGATTAAGGAGATTTAAATACAATAGAATAAAACAGAAAACATAGAATTGACCAATGTATGTGTATGCACACATATAAAGTAACTGAAAATGATTTTTAAAAATAATAGTAATTACGAGCATAACTATTTAAGTGAAATGTAAAATTATCACTATGACTCTCATAATAGAAGTGACTACGTCCCTGAATTAATTTCCAAGCTTACATGATGGAAATCTCATGAGTAAAACCGTAAAGTCCTACACACCTTCTATTTGTAGGCCAAAATGAGTTATTATGTGCGAGTCTAAACATTTTTTTCCTATTCTGTGATGTCATCAAGAGATTAATATAGCCCAAATAAGAAGTTCCTGCTCAGTAGGGCGATAACATTCCTAAGAAATCTCACAAACTGATAATGTTGACCGTGGCCTTGTCAGGACTTCTGCGTGACATTTTAAATGAACTTAAAAATCACTACAGCTTAACATCTTATTCACAAAATCGTGTGTACAGTAAAGTAAAGAAAAAATCAGTTCTACAGTATACGTCAATATAACTAATTTAACAATAAATTGAATATAACTGCATTATTTGAAAAATATCTTTATTATTAGTATTACTGTAACAAAATTGCATGATTATTAATAATTATAATATAAATGCATTATTAAAATGTTCAATTTGCCATTTTAGGCAGGTCTTTTATTATGACATTTTACCGGAAGAAAGTTTATTCAACACAGAAGAGCGGCAGTTATGGTTTGTTGTCAGTTGTTAGTTGTTGTTGTTGTTGACAGCTTTTTAATGAACTTCAGTAGCGTTAAAGCCTTAAGTTGACTTTATAAAACCCTAAAAGCTATTTTATTTACTATTTCAACCAATTATAGCTCAAGCACCAGCTGCTAGACAATGCACTGATTTGCTATGTACTCTAGAATTATTTAAGATGCAGACGACAAGACTAAAAGCTGGGAAACAGTTGTCTGGTGCTGTAGAAAAGAACCGGTCACGCAAAACACCAATACGGAAAAACACTTACCGTGTCGGATATACTTGGAACCGAGGTGGTAGACTTAAAGAACTGAGGATACGGTAGGATGTTTGAATATGATCACAATGACATCAACAATCGTTTAAAAGTTATGCATGTAACGTTAATTTTAAGTGACTGTTTTTGCGTATTTAGGCATTTGGCTCGGAAGTTCCTTAACTTGTGGATTCAGAAGACATTTGGACGAATAACAACATCACAAGCCAGGTCCAATAATAGTGGTCATGTGTTTAAATGTGCGAGATTTGATTTTTATTTAATGCTTTTTTTTCTCTATAGATCTCATTACTGTAAGGTGGTCTTAAGGAAAACCTTATCGGCTTGGAAAGATGAGTGGTGGCATACAAGAAAGGAATGGACCCTAAATATAAGGGCAGATTGCCATTATACGTGAGTTAGGTCTCTAATGAGCAAGGCAGAATTTATTTGATCAAAAATAGTCAGAACTGTAATATTTTTGTTTTCTGTTCATATCAGTGTTAAAAGCAGTTGTGAGACTTATTTTAATGGTTAGGTTCTCAGTGATCACAGCCAAAATGTATTTATTTATTTTTGGGCCATTTTAGGTATATGCTGTATGGCAAAACATTTCAAGCCTGGCAGGAGTATGTTGCTGTCCAGAGAGAAGAAAAGAAAAAACTGCAACTTGCAATCAGATTTGGTATGTTTGTCATTATCCTAAAAACATTTTAGTTTATAGAGTTGAACGAAGATGTGAACTAACTTTTCAGCATTTCACCTCACATTACTGGGGATGATTATGTGGTAGTATTATGTTGTAGTAGCTGTAACTGAATATTTGTACTGCAGAGGCAAAGCACAAACTTCGTTCTGTGTTTAATGGTTGGGAAATGTACCTGGACATGTGTCTCATGAAACGCAGGATGCAGGAGACAGCAGCGCAGCACGAGAGACTCGCTGTGCTAAGGTGAGCATTGCTCTTATGTGGTGTCAGAAAATATAGCAGAGTCACATTCATAAGAGTAAAAAAGCCAGATATGTAAACAATGTTGCAATTCTGGATTTGCAATTATCAAAAATAGTTGTGGTTTTTGATAACTTTGTAGAAGCCACAATACATTTTTTCATGAATCTTTGATTTATAGAAAGTTCAACTGAAACTATTCTATTTAAAAACAAACAAACAAAAAACATTGCATTGATTTC
>JAUYWG010000039.1:14312340-14327457 GCA_034779775.1 Enteromius afrohamiltoni | reverse complement strand
AATCTTTGATTTATAGAAAGTTCAACTGAAACTATTCTATTTAAAAACAAACAAACAAAAAACATTGCATTGATTTCTTTACTGGCAATTTGTATTTCATTTTATGCATCCTTGTTGAATAACAGTATTCATTATTTAGAAGGGTTTAATTAAAAAGTACATTTATAATATGAACACATATAAAAATGCATGTCACATTGAAGACATTTTTGTTTGTGCATATGTTGTTGATTATTAAAGGTGGGTTTGGACTGTGTGGAATATGACACTACAGCACAGGGATGTGGAATACCATCAAGAAGATATTGCTTTGCAACACTGGGCTCACGCTGTCCAGAGCAGAGTGAGTATGAACATGTGAGACCATAACTGTACGATGAAACTGAGTGGTGTCTAAAGTGGCTATCCTTTACAGGCATGGTTGCACTGGAGAGACGGGATGAAACAAGCCTGTGTTCTGAAAGAGAAAGAGTCCAAAGCTCATAGACACTATTGTCTTCAACTGTTAAGACATGCACTGCATGGATGGCTCAGACACACAGAGAATCGACAGGCTAAGGGCAAGAAAAAAGGTGGCATTCACATTTTATATTTATATGTACTGTTGGTCAAATTGGTCAAAAGTGACAGTTAAGACATTTCTAATAAATTCTTCAGGTAAATGCTGTTCTTTTGAGCATTCTATTCATCAAAGAATAAAATAGAAAGTTACTTTAAATTAAAATAAAGTATTATTATTATTTTGTTTTCAGTGTTTTTTTTTTTACTGTATTTTTGGTCTCATAAATCCAGCCTTGGTGGGCATAAATGCTTATTTTTAGAAAAAGTTAAAAATAAATAAATAAAAACTGTCACAATTATGCATTTATTTTTTTTGCATTTTATGCATTTTAGTTGTTCTTCTGTTGCAGCTGTTGCTCAGGATGTATGCCGCGTCGCTGTGCTGGAGAAGTTTTGGTGTCTGTGGAATAATGTGCTGCAATCCAGGCAGGCGGAGAAAGACAGAGGACAAATAGCAGACAAACTGGCCCAGCACGGCTCACAGCGGCTGGCATTCTCCAACTGGAGACACTGTATCTTTGCTTACAGTTAAGCAGACAATTCTCATATACTTTTATATTGCAAAAAAGAAGAAACATGTCAGTGAAAATATGATGATACAGTTGTTTTCCTGAGCTGTCTTGTAGATGTCACTTTGTGCTCACAGAAGGCTAAGAGGGAAAAGGCTGCAATGCATCACAGACAACTCTATCTTCTGGTTAGTTTTGTTCTTGTCATTAGTAATGTATTGTCTTATTATATAGATTGTTTGTGTTCATTCAGTTATGTTGGTCTTGTATTTCTTAACAGCATTTGGGTTTAAGAGGCCTTGCTCTAAACGTCACTCAAACTAAAACTCATCGTCTCAACAAGAACATTAGTGTCCAGCATCAACATCACACTGTATGAACGACACAAACGCACATCATAAACACAACTCTTGAAAGATCTGTCCATGAATTTAAAGAAGTAGTTCATCCAAAAATAATAATTCTGTTAACAGTTATTCACTCTCAAGTTGTTCCAGATGTACTGGTGCCCAATGACTTCCATTGAATGGAAAAAGATACTATGGAAGTCAGTGAAGACCAATTTGTTACTCACATTCTTTAAAACATCTGGTTTTGTATTTAGCATAAGATTTAAACAGGCTTTGGTTGAGTGAATGACAACAAAACTTATTTTTGGGTAAACCATCTCTTTAACTTTTTTTTTTTTTTTTAAATAAAAGAGTTCATTGTACTATTTAAAAAAAAGTGTAAATGCCAGAAATGGATATTGACATTTTTCAGTTGCTGGCAAGGTTTTGGAAACTCTGGCATTTACGCTTGGATCAGGCTGAGGACAGAAGCCTGCAGCCCCGAATGAGTGTTGCACAAGCCCATCACAAGTTAGTCACATAAATTATTTAAATATGTGCACTGCTGGCAAAACAATCCACGTGTGCTTTTCATTTTAAGCATGTCACATATATTTAAACATTTTAGGTTAATAATCATGAGTTCATCTGCGAGACTTAAACGTTTGTTATTAATCAACAGATTTTCTGTGCTGAGATCTTGCCTTCATCACTGGAGGAAACGTCTGAGAGAGCACAGACAAATGCTGGTAGACACCACTCTCTCATTATCTTATATCATAGCAGGCCATCTGCGGTTAATAATGGACTGCACTTTTCCCCATTTTTGTATATATACATATTTACAAAGGAGTTGGAACTGCGTGCTGATGCCTGCTTTGCCCGACGTATCTTTCCACAATGTGTGAACACTTGGATGGAGTTTACAGCACAATGCACAGAGAAACGAGAGCAGAAAGAGAGAGCATTACAACATTACAGGCAAGTTGTGTGTGCGCATGTAGATATGCATGTCTGTGTTGTATTGTACTAGAAATGTACATGTTTCTGTCCTCTATACAGGCAGCAGACTTGCAGTTGGGCATTTTACACCTGGTGGAGAAACCTGGAGGTACAGAGAGATCAGAGACTCGCTGAAAGAACGGTACGATGACATCAATGAATAGACATAAAAACTTGGGGTCAGTGAGATATCTTTTTAAAGAAAATAATCAGCTGGGATGCGTTAAATTGATGAAAAGTGACATTAAAGCTATGTGTGAGTACCCAAAAATTCTATACTGGTTGATTGTTCTGTTTATCTAAGACTTTTGATCACAAAACGTTTCACAGTTTCTACAAAAATATTAAGCAGCTCACACATTTTCAACATTGATAATATTAAAAAAGCACCAAATCCACATATTACAAAGATTTCTGAAGGATCATGTGACACTGAAGACACACAATTACATTGTGAAATACTGAATGTTAATATAGACAACAGTTAATTTAACAGTTAATCTCTCAACATAACTCCGTTTACTGTTATTCATAGGCAGTGTTGCATTCTGAGCACTTGTCTTGTGCCCGTGCCTGGTGTAAGTGGTACTCCGGTGCTGTTCAGCGAAGAGACGAGAGATTCAAACAAGCAGCGGCCGACTCGCTTTACAAACACTCTCTGCTACGCAAGGCCCTGAACCAGTGGAGAAACCTTGTTGCAAGCATACAGACCAGGTGTGAATCAATCAGATGCATGCTACAGGAAAACATCTAAACAAACCACAGGGAATTTTTGATTTGAAATGTTTTTTTCGTTGATTAGTCAGAGACATTTCGTGCAGGCAGAGGAACATTACGGACAGTGCAGTCTGAGAAGAACGATGGCAGACTGGCATCAGGTACAAGTGGCAAACTGGCTCTTTTTTTATTTTTATTTTATCACATGATGTTTTTTTAATTGGATTTAAATTTTGTGAATCTAAAATAAGTAAATATGTGCTTGTTAAACAGTATGTAGATCACAAAAGACAGAAGAGAGAGAAACTTGCACAAATGGAGAAACATTACAACAGCAGATTGCTCAGACACGCTTTAGAGGCTTGGAAAGTATGAATGTTTGTTTTGACTCATATTAGCTAATATTTTAATAATTTTAATATTTTGCTATATTATAATAGTGCATTTTAAATGTACTTTTTTATGTATTTATTGTTTTCATATGTATGCGTGTAGTCATACCATTTGCAGACTCAATCGATCAACCAAAATGTTGAGCGCCGTTACCAGGAGCATCAGCAGCACCGTGTCAGGTAATATTACAATCTATTTGTCATCATTTACTGTATTGTGTATTTTAAGAGATTTGTGATATATTCTGCCTTTTTATTTCTGTTTCTGCAGAAGACTGTTCTATTCGTGGAGGATAAATGTGGCACAGTTGGTGGAAGACCGAGAGAAGGAAAACAGAGCAATATGTTTGTCTCAAAAGCACCTTCTATCTCAGGTGCTTGATCAAAATTGGTTGTATAACAAGTAAAAGGTAACACCTATTATTCATAAGTGCAACTTTATAAACTAAATAATACATATTTGAATTGATTGGTAGGTGTTTCTGGCTTGGCGACAGAGAACAGTCTCTGCTTCTCTTCACCATCACCAGCAGGAGGAAGCACTGAAACAAGCTCAAACACACCTGGATAAATGTACTTTACATTTACATGAATCCCACTGTTGTTAATCTGTGTGGTGATGTATTTATCCTGTGTTGTTTTTGTACTGCTAGTTCGCTTGCAGGTGGCTTTGAGAAGATGGAGAGAGCGAAGCACAGAGGTAAAAGATGAGAGGCTGGAGAATGAGAGGGCCAGGGGACACTACCACAGAACCCTGGGGAAAAGAACCCTCAACACATGGACCACTAATATCCACCATCACAAAACTTATCAGGTGACTAAATCTCCATATCTGTATATATTTCGTAATTATTTTTTTATCATGTGTATAAATGTTTGTGGTTTTTAGGTAATGAAGAAAAGAAGCTTTGAGCTTCACACGTTGAGGACTTGCCAGCGCTTTTTTATCTGCTGGAAAACACAGGTGAGATATAAATGCAATCCTTCGTGCTGATTGGTCAATACAGTGTTCTAGCTGTTTTCAAATCCGCTTATGACACACAATGCTTTTAATTAATTCAATTATTTTGTTTCATTAAGTTGGCTTGAAATGCTATTTAAACATATTATTCTTCTATTTCAAAATTATAAACTCTAACTCTTCCTAGAGCTTTAAATCCACAGACTCCAAACAAGGGAGCTGAAAGGAACTTAAAATTTGTCTAAAGAAAATGTTTTATTTAGTTGTGATCTTAAAGCTTTATTGCATCCTCAGTTGCAATAATATAGCAGCTCAGGTGGAGCTCGTTTACTTGTTTGAGCTGCAGCTACTTATGATTGATTGTTAGTGTCTCTTTGAAGTTTTGTCTGAGTTTGACTGTTTATGACATACAGCTGCAGAACAGAAGAACAGAAGCAGAGAAAACTGAGACTGCCCTTTGGCATTGGTCCCTCAACCTACAGGCCAAGGTAATGCCAGATCATGGCCTGCTCATTAAAGATAATGCATGTTTCCTGCAATGTCTTACAGTTTTTTCTGTATGTTTTCAGGTGTTTTGCGCGTGGCGGCTCTGGATTGCAGAGCGTCAGAGAAAACAGATGCGTTTGACTGAGGCAGCTCAGTTTTACAGAGATGAACTGTTGAGAGAGGGTGTCACACACATCCTCACACACACAGCACACATGAGTGCTTTCTCTACTAACATTGCACTGCACAGCTATGAACAGGTGTTGTTATCATAGATACTGCATATGTACATCAGTCTAGAGTACGTATTTGTTTATGTGTTAGCATAAATGTTAAGTAATCTGCATCACATACAGAGCTGCCGACAGCTGCAGGAAGTGGTAAGGCGGTGTGCTGTGCGATGGAAGCAGCGGGCACTTTGCAAGCCTGTCAAGGGTAAAACAGACAGCCACTCAAAGAAGAGTGTGACTTTTATTCTGCCAGAAGAACACACCCCCATCCCCAAACTTTGTTCAATCAGGAGCCAAGCAGCAGAGCACAGCCAGAAAGATTCCATCATCAGTCAGCTGTAAGTTATACAAATATAATTTTTACTAATTTGATTCAGATTTAAAAAAAAGAAGGATACATAATCTGATTGACCATTCTTGAGTTAACAAAGTTGTTCTCTTCTGGTAACAGGTGGTCAGTTCGAACTTCTAGATTGCAACCGAGAAAACCAGATCACCTTCTGCAGTCCCCACTCAAACCATGTGACTTTAAGATCAGCAGGTGTAGTATGCATCAAACCTAAAGTCGCACTAATTTTTATTAATAATTATGTTCACATACTTATAAACGTCTACCTTGTGGTCCAGTAGTCAGAAGGTGTCTGTAAGAGGGACTTCTCCATTACCCTCAGTCCATTTGCCCCGCAGCCCACTGGAGTCACCTGCAATGATACTACAACCAAAGGCCCTCCCCTTCAAACCTGGCCCTCCTGGATATATCACCACTACTGATCAGGAAATACTGCTTCCTCCATCTTCATTTACTGTCTCTTTAGCCCATGGCAAGGTAAGCATTGATGCAGTTTGAACACTTGTTTAAATGTGTTTATCCCCTATTTTCACAGACAAGGCTTAAGCTAGTCCCAAACTAAATTGCATGTTTGAGCTGTCTCAGATGAAAATATCTTGCTCTGACATATCTACACTTACATGTCAGTGTCATTGTACTGTGTTAGGATGCACACCTGTTATATTTTCGTATATGGCATTTTTGCATAAATATCTGGCTTAAGCTAAGCCCGTTTGTGAAAGCGGGCCTATATGTTACTTTTCAGACCCCCCCCCCCCCCTATTTCAGTTCCTATTTTTTGGTTACTTGCTGGTTTTTTTTGTTTTGTTTTGTTTTTTTTGTAGCTTTGTATTTTTGGCTTAAATGTATATTTTAATATGCCAATCATTCTGTAAAGACTTTTACATTGAGTGAATTATGCACTTTATTTTTATATTTTTTTTTTACAGCAAAAGAGCTTACACAATCAGGAGCTCCCATTGCATTCAATGCATTTTACTTCCCAACCTCTCCAAACACATGGTAAAAACATAACAAAATGAAGGTTCAGTAACATTTTGAAAGGCCATTTACGCTTTTCTTATCTGGGCTGTAGGTATACCTGAGAGATTACCTGACCAGGATGAGAAGCCTGAGGAAGATGAGACTGTAGATGTGGAGAAAACAGAAAATCTCACAAAAGAACTACTAGACATTAGACTGGAAATGCAACGGTACCAGCAAGACAGAAAACAGCTACAGTAAGTAAATTTGACTTTGAATAAGGATGAATGTGCAGAATTTATAATTATTTATTATTTAAATGACTCTAACTATGAATTATTTTGGCAATCAAAGAGATGTGTAAACTAAATTAAATCCATTTATATACATATAATATAACACGACTTTTTTTCAGCTTAAGTAATCCTGCAGTGAAAGTCCCAAATAAACATTACAAAAACATCTTCAGACTGAAGAAATGTGAATTGATCAACCAGCTGTGGTCTGACTGAATCAACATATTAAATTGGGTTTTTTATTCTAGCAAACACACAGGAAACTTGGCATTTGGTGTGAGTAGTTGTTTGAGAGACTAATGAGGGGAAAATATTTGGATTCAATGTTTTTCTATTCAATTTTGTGATCTAGTAAAAGAGGTTTAGCAAATATCCTCATCTTCGTATAAAAAGCGCTGCACCTAATGAGATGTTTTCACTAACGTAGTTTGTGTGTATGTGTGTGTTTAGGACATGGCGTAAGCTCCAAAATGTCTTGAGTAACTGGCTCGAAACAACAGGCACTGAGGGAGAAACTGAGGAACGAGAAAGCATTTTAAAGGAGTTAAGTGAGGTATATCCATATATCTTTTTCTACTGCACTCATTCATACATGCATTCATTTATTTAAATATGTGCCGAAAAATGGAACAAATAACAGTACAAAGTCTTGCTTCATCAAGCTGCGCTATCAGAGGGCACTGGGGGTTTGCATTTAACGCACGTTTTTAGAGAATTTACGTAAACATAAATCTAAGATGCTCAAAACCAACTGTGTGTATCACTAGATAAAGGTTAGGGATTGCATAAACACATGCTTTTGCTTATACCATGGAAATATTATATACATTTTAATAGGCATACTTAATTATTTTGATTTAATTTGTGTGCTTGTACTTTTCATTACACACCTAGAGGTCTAATGGATCTTGTGTGCTGTTTATGTATGTAAGACTTGTATATATTGAATAATATTCTACTTTACACATAAGAGACAGTAGTTATTTGTATATCTCTGGTTTCGTTTATTTATGCATTATTTAATTTTCAGAATAATTTAAGTAACATTTAAATATCATGTTTCTTTGCAGCTTGAGAGTCGCATTTCTTCTCTGTCTTCGAGATTAAACAGACAGAAGCCCACCATGATCCGCCATGCAGCCAGAGTTAACACCATCCAGAGCCAGCTGCTACTGTCCAATGTTAATACAAGAACACCCACTAAATATGGAAAATAATATAAAAAGTGTGCAAATATGATGCCAACTTTATTCTTACAAAAATTTTAGCTGATATTGTATTTTTGGAGCCCTTGGGGAAAACATTTTGTGACACAAAACCTGTTGTTATTTCAGTTATTTTTGCATTCAGAAGCACTGTTTGTAAATATGTACTTTATTTCTAATAAAGCTTTAAATCACAATTCGAAATTACTTATTTACCTTTAACCTACATTCTGAAAAATTCGGTACCTGTGTTAAAGTTTTGTTGACTGCACATGTAGTTGGAAAGTCCACGTGACATAAGAGTTCCAGTGTAATATTTTCCATATGCGCGCATTTATTATAAGAACTATTCGCTTTGAAAACACCCGCTTGCATAGTACAGGTTTTTTCAGACTGACGCAAACCTAGGCAATGAGATCTTCAGAAGACATGCCTGTTTCACTGAAACGCCTCTGCAGGACTCGATGTAGACAGTTAATGTGATTCATTTGCACAGAAAATATTTCTAGTAACTATGATGAAGCGAGTTATTGTCGTCATCTTAATGCTGTGCTCCATCAGCAGCTGGGGTAAGTAACGCGTTTGCTAAAATGAGCTCAAGCTGCGAATGATTAACGCGTGCTTTTTTTTCTCTTTTTCATCCTCCTTATAATCTTAGCCGTCTAAATTTTCAGAAATACGTTCCTAATTGTTAACTTATTTTAGAATTATTAGGGGATAGTTTGGTGAAGAAAAAAGTTGCCAGAATAATTACGTCGCACCCACCTACATACTAATAAACTAATATAAAAAATATCCCTACTAATTTTGTATTGTATACTTAGTATATATAATTTTACTTTTATTGTATTTTATGTATTTTTTTTAGAATACAAAATTATAGGGACCATATTAGATTATTTTGTATTATATATTATTATTTAAAATTGTTGGTCTAGCTACATACTAAGTGTAGTGTATTTATTGTGTTCATGTTGTTTTGCAATACACTTTCTGCTCTTGAGGAGGGATACAGTTTAGGTTAGAGATAAGTTTGGTTGTATGGGTAGGTTAAGGGGTGGGTCAAGAGTGTGACGATAAAAGTAATTACAGATTCACTATAAGTATATGTACACTATAAGTGAATTTAAGGCCACTTAATATAAAGTGGGAGCCCTTAATAATTTAAAATTCTTTAAGTTTTGTGATATGTGTGTGTCAGTAGAGTTTTAATTTTACGAGAAAATGGTTTGGGACATTTTCTTGCAAAAAAAGTGATTTTTTGAAAAGTGATCATTTGTGAAATGACATTGTTCTGTGATATGCCTATCTGCGTTTAGGTAAGAAGATGCGCTGGTGTACAGTCTCAGAACCGGAGCAGAAGAAGTGTGCTGAGCTGGCCAAAGCTCTGGTCGCTGTGCTTCCAGCCCCGGCTGTCACAGCATTCGGCCGCCTCTCATGTGTGAAAGCTTATGGCACTGCAGACTGCATTAGTAAGATACGGGTGGGTTACATGTAATATTTTGAAAGCTGAAATCTGTTTAAAAGCAAATCAGTCAAGGGACATAACAGCAGCAGTTTTACATTCTTCTATCCTCTCCTGTAAGGATAATAAAGCTGACCTAGTGACTCTGGATGCTGGAGAGGTGTACACTGCAGTAAAACAGTTTGGACTCACAGTAGTTGCAAAGGAGATCTACAGAGATGGTATCATACAAAAACCTAATGTGTTTTCATTCTTGTTCTGCTTTGCAAGCAGAAACGTGTAAATATGTTTCTTTTTTTACTTTGTCTCCACCTTCACCTCACAGGTGGCTGTATTCTTGCAGTTGCTGTGGTGAGGAACAGCAGTACTTTAGATATGCGCTCTTTGCGGGGCAGTAGAAGTTGCCATAGTGGAGCTCGCTGGACTGCAGGTTGGAGTCTCCCTTTGGGACATCTCCTTTCTAAAAACCTCCTGCCCTGGACAGAGGATGAGCCCCTAAGTCAGGGTAAGACAAATAACGTTTTTGTAATAGATAAGTTCCCTTCGAATAGAGATTTGTGTTATGTATTTCCAATCACTTGGTAATGGGGATCATAACATAGGAAGTGTTCCGTCATGTTCTCCCAAACCAAACAAACAAAGTTTTCAAAAGTATGTATGACTGTGTGCCGAGTTCCCAGTGCTCATGCTTTAACTATTTTGTCAGCGGTTAGTGCTTTCTTCAATGCCAGCTGTGTGCCTGGAGCAACTACAATGGCACCCAGCCTTTGTTCATTGTGCAAGGGTCAAAGGTCATACATTCGTCAGAAAAATTTCCATTGTGAGACATCCCACAGTGAACCATTCTACCACAACCAAGGAGCACTCAGGTTAAAATAGTCCTATTTGAACCTGTATCAATAAGTCACTGCCAACTTCCCTTGAAGATCTGACAGCATCCAATCTTTTTCTTGTAGATGTTTACAGTCACAAGCGGGAGATATTGCCTTTGTGGATCACACAGCTCTGGACAGCATAGATGGTTATTACAATAATTCATTCCAACACAAAAATGTATGCTTATATATATGTACTAGTGATTAAATCCAATTTGAGATGAACAGCTTTTCCTTCGCTTTCTTGTTTGTTTTTTTGATCCCGACTTATCTGTTTTCCTCAACAGAAAGTGAGAAGGATGAGTTCCGACTGTTGTGTGCAGATGGAACTCATGCTCCCCTCAGCAGTTTTAGAAAATGTAACCTTGGACGAGGCCCTGGAGGAGGAGTGGTCACGCGAATGAACACCCGTAAAATCGCCCGAAAGTTTTTGGTCACTTCCCAGGTATGTTTTATGTAAGAGCCCATAAACTGCAAAATTATAGTGTCTTATCTGACCAACCTGTGCTGTAAAATTCTAATACCAAACAAGAAAGTCTCAGGCAATAAGCGTGAGACAAAAAATTCGGCCATCATTTACTCACCCTCATGTTGTTTACAGTTTTTCACAGACGCTAGGACACATTTCTCAATACTTAGTTCACTTTTGCAGAACTCTTCACACAGCGAGCACAACAGAAGTCCCTGTGGGCTAAACTGAGGATCAGTTATAATTGTTTTGGCACAAAATGCATTCAATGACTACATCTCTCAAATTTCATGAATACTTTTCTCACTCAAACTGCCAAAAATCTTTGTACATACAGCACTATTTTATTGCTGTTGAATTTTTATAGATTAGCATTACTATTGTATCTGTATCAGTGGATGATGGGAATACAAATTCTTGTATTTTGGAATTACTAAATAAATAAACAACATAAAATATTGACGGATTCTTCATCATGTATGATTCATTCCAGTAACATATGGAGTTATAGACAGAGGAAAACACTGTGTAATGCTACATGTTGTTAGTGTTTTTTAGCTCATTGTTTTGTGGGTGATAAAGTGTATTTGTCGGCTGTCAACCTTTGCTAGTGTTCTGGAAGAATGAATTTATTTGAGACCTGAATAAAGTGTTTTGGTAGTTGTAGTGCATTTTGAATGTGAAATGAACTGCTTTGCCGAGCTGAAACTTGGTTAGGAGAATTGTGTGAAGAGTTCTGCAAAAGTGAACTAAGTATTGAGAAATGGGTCCGGAAAAAACTGTAAAGCTTTTAAAGCAGATATTTTGATAAATGTATCTGTGTTTTGTTGTCCATAAAGTTTAAGTCAATGATGAGCAAAAAAAAAAAAAAAAAAGTTTTAACAGTTTAAACAAAAAAGAATGATTCAATTCTTGGGAGAACTGTCTCTTTAACAAACAGATTGATGGTCCTGTTGACCTCAGCTTGCTGCAGATGTTCCTAATAATGCTATTGGTATCTTGGAAGAAAGCCCTGACAGAATTTCAGGTTCTTATGAGAGGAAAAAAATAGGTGTTTTCTTTTAAAGATCTCCTTTGGTTGGAGGGGAAGGGAGCGTCAGCGCTTCCAGCTGTTTGAATCAGCATCCTACGGAGGAAGTGACCTTCTCTTTAAAGATGTGACTGACAAATTATCAGTTCTGATGGAAGACATGGATATGAGCCAGGTTCTGGGACTGGATTATGTGGCCTTGCTCAAGGGCCTTGGACATGAAGGTGAAAGATTGCTTCCCCTGTATCTGTATCTTGGGAATGATAAGCCTTTAGACTTTAATGTATGTGTGTTTGTGTGTCTGTGTGTGTGGGGGGGGTGTGATTAGGCAGCTCTTTGGAGGACAGTGTGGTGAGGTGGTGCTGTGTAAGTCATGCTGAACAGAAGAAATGCGAGCAGTGGGCTCTTAGCATAAAATCAGACCCTCTGGTGTGTGTGAAAGCTTCATCTATGAGCGACTGCATTGAGAAGATCAAGGTCCAGTAAGACATATTTTCAGCAATTGTGATTTATAATTAATTAAACAAACATCAACGACATACTTATTTTATTATATTATTAAAAAATACAGAAGACAGTTTCAGCACAAAAATATTAATGTCCGAAATTTTTTCTTATTTGCAGTAGTGATGGTGATATTCTGTGTAATTTTTGTATTATTTAGTATTGTAATATTAATATTTTAAAATAGATTTTATTATATTTATATTTTATTGTTTTTTATATTTTATATATTCAGCATTAATTTCAATCTAAATTTAGTAATTTCACGTGCTCTTGCCACTATTATTTGTTTTCAGGTTTTTTTTGTATTTTATTTCAGTTAGGTGCTAAGGCAACATTTCTCATTTTTGTTTTACGTTTTTCGCCTAATGTTTATATTTTATTTCATTTAATCTTTTTCAGATAATGAAAACTATTTTTAGCTTTAGTTAATACTGACGCTGCTAATTGTTCTTTGTATCAGTGCCTAGAAAAGAATGAATTGTTATTTTTCAGAGGGATGAGGTGGATGCTGTGTCTCTTGATGCCACTCATGCATTCATAGCTGGAAAATGTGGCCTTGTCCCTGTTGTGACTGAATACTATGGTATGTAAAACTATCATCGTAATGTACCATCTCATACACGCTCAAGTTGTTCTCACCTCGATTTGTTTTTCTCTATGCTGGTTCTTTTGTAAAATTTAGGAGAGAAATGTGAAAATCCGGAAAGAGTTGGAGGCCATTTTGAAAGTGATGGTAATAAAGGTCTTATATGAACTCAGTGTAAACGCAATCTCTATTATAGCATCTTTACAAAATATATTTATCTCTGCAGAATTACCACCAGTCTATGGTGTGGCAGTTGTACGTCGGACAAGTAGGAGTTTATATTTTGGAAGCCTGGGCGGCAGACGCTCATGCCACGGTCACATGTACAGCCCTGCTGGGTGGGTTTTACCTGTGAGACACACACTCAGCACAGAGCACAACAGCAGCGCCCCATGTCAGCCGAATAATGGTACTACATGTTCTCTATTACTTGGTATCTTTATCAAATAGTTTGAATATAATATTTTAGTTATTTTTAATGCAGGGTTTTAGTATGTTATCTGTTTACTTGCTTGTCATGTGACGGTTAACCAGCATTAAAGAGCCATGAATATGCAAGTGTGACGTTAAATGAATAAAATACTCTCACAAGGTATTTTAACCCCTGATTTAAAGAGGAAAAAACCCTCAGGTCATCCAAGATGTAGAGGAGTTTGTTTATTAATCAGAACACTACATTACATCACTTTGCTCACCAATACATCCTCTGCAGTAAGTGGGTGCCATCAGAATTAACTGTTAAAAGCAGCTGATAGACAGTGAACTCACATCTATAGGACATTTTTTGATGGACTGGAGTCATGTGAATTACTTGTGGTTAGGGCTATTGTGATGTTTTTATCAGCTGTTTGGACTGTCATTCCGACGGCACCCATTCACTGCAAAGTAATGCTAAATTTGATCAAATTTCATCTCATTTACATCACGGATGGCTTTAGGCTGAGTATATTTTGAACACATTTTCATATAGGAATAACCTGTTCCTTTAATGTAGCCCATTGTTTTTTTAGTGTACAGTGAGGTGTTTTGGAAAGGTTGCTTGCCAGGAGGTCAAGGCAACCTTTGTAAGGTGTGTATGGGTGGCACTGAGGAAGCTGCCACCAAACGGTGTGCTGACAACCACAATGAGCGTTACTATGGCAATATGGGTGCCTTAAGGTGAGGAATTGCTATTTTGCACAATTGTGTATACAGAATAATACCTCCCATTGTTAGTTTCCATGCAGCTTTGCAGGCTTTAAAATGGCTTTTACTTCAGGTGCCTGGTTGGAGACCACAGTGGGAAGAGCTTCGGAGACGTGGCGTTTATGGAGCACCACAATCTGGAGAGCAACATCGAACGTAAGCTGTAAACTGAGAAATGTCATCGAAATGAATCACATTTATAATATGTGTGACGTGTCTCTCGGACAGGTCTAAACACCAGTGGCTGGGCAGAGGGATGGCTCACTTGGGACTTTGAGTTGCTTTGTGGAGATGGCAGCCGGGCTCCTCTGACAGAGTGGAAGACCTGTAACTTAGGAGCAATCCCTCCAAATATTGTTATGACACGTCCTGTTCTTACAGCTCGCATTTATGACCTCTTAATGAAGTCGCAGGTCTGCTCACTGAGTTAATAGTCATTTTATTCATATGAAAGTCTTTTAGAATCAGAATACTGATGTGTTTTGCACTATAGGAAACCATAGCAGCTCGTCCAGATTCAGCCTTCCGCCTGTTTGAGTCACAGCAGTATGGAGAGAGTGACTTGCTCTTTAAAGATGCTACAAAGTGCCTCGTTCACACCAGTCACATGGCCTACCGCACCATACTGGGAGAAGAGTTCTATTCACAGGCTGAGAGCATCTTTAACTGCACACACTCAAGTGAGAACAAAAAGAAACATTATTATATCCATACCAATTATTTGTTTGCATTTGTTTGCTGGAGCGTGATTCATAATAGCACATTTGCTTGATTATTCATGCATATTTTAATTGGGGCTATTGCATTTATTTATGAATAAATAAATTAATTTATTTGTATTTTTACAGATATCTTACAGTTCTGCAATCAAGATGTGTGCAGCATATTCTAAACAATCTTTATGAAATTTTTGACAATGTTAAAAAAAAAGCATGGGACTAAATGTATATGGTTTATTTTGTACCATTACTGATATACAATAAAATACATTCTTAATATA
>JAUYWG010000039.1:14293967-14304298 GCA_034779775.1 Enteromius afrohamiltoni | reverse complement strand
AAACAGTAATCTTGCTGCATTATTACAATTAATGACAAAAATAATGTTTGGAAATAAACTGATATTTCCAACTGACATGTGCCAGCACAAGATGTAAGAAATAACCCACTTAAAACCATTTTTTGTTGGTGAAAATACTTTTGAAAAGACTTTTGCACAGTACTGTATATAATGTGTGTGTGTGTAAGTCAGAAGTGTCCTTTTTCATTTTTTAGAAACTGTTTAAACAATTTTTCCTCTTTCTTTTTAGATATAACCTAGTGATGCTGGGCCTGTCAGCCTCATTTCTTCTCCTTTCTTATTGGCTGACGTGGATGTTAGGGGGCGTTGGCTTCATTTTGGCTAACTGCTGTAACATGGCTTTACGAATCACTCACAGTATTGTTTACATACATCGCTATTTCTTGCAAAGTGAATACACACCTCTGTGGGGGCTCCGCCCACATTCTGCTGTCATCATTGCACTTGGCGTTAGCTTCATGCTCACAACCTGCTCAGAGGTATCCTCCCAGTGCCTTATTGTTTACAAATATCAGAATGTTGCATTGAACAAATTGAAACTTTGCTTTGTAATGTTTTGTCTTTCAGAGCATGTTCTGCTGTGATGGTGGCTGGTTGCTAAGGTTGGTTCATTTTGCTGTGGGGGCAGTTTGTCTCCTGGGTGTGGTCATCACCGTATTTCTGACAGAAACCAGACTTGTGCAGTTTGTCAGGACTCAGCTGTTACCCAAATACAGCAAGAAACGCACATGAGTTTTACTCTGAATGCAGCTAATGCCTCAACCTCACTGAGGATCATGTCATGGACCAGATTTTAATACTGTGTGAATTTTTTATTTTGTTTTCTTTACAGTTTTTGTACAATTTTACTCCAGAAAATGCAGTACATCTATGTTAAGGTTTTGCTTATGACACCTAGTAGGTGACGGTTTGAAGGTTCGTATTTCTACAGGACACAGAATATTTTATTCACTGATTACAAAACAAACACAGTATGTAACTACTGCTCCGATGTGCCTGTCGATTTTTAAGATTGTTCATCTTTTGACCATTTGCATAACGTTACTGCTAGATATACTGTTGCTGTGTTAATCAGTGGTGAAGTTTGTAGGAATGATTGACAAAATGATTATATATAATACATTTAAATGGTACTGGGTACTATTGTCTTTGAAAACGGGTAAGATGGGACTGAAAAATATGATCTGTTGTAATAATATCTGGGAATAAATAAAACTTTTATTCATGACTGTTATGATTTCCAACTTTAATTTATATACATTACTGCTGTATCTAAAAATATGTATCACATTCACATGAAACTTTAGCTTTTTGATTACATAAATTACATTTATACATATAAATATAACTTTTATCATTGTTTTTAATGTATTTTTTATTATAAATTTTGATAAAAAAAACAACATTTTGTTACTTCTGTACATGTATGGGTAGTTTTATTGTGTGGCAGAATAGCGTAAAATAAAAACCATCCAAAATTGAAGATAAACCTCTTTCATGCTATTTTTTAACTCTAAGAATGAATATACATTTTTCTTGCATTTTTGCTTTCACACCTTGGGACATGGTCCAAGTTGTATTTGCCAGCTACCCTTATACAAACTGATTTTAGCATGGCGCTATCAGAAATGTTTCCTAACTTTGCAAACCAGTGAAAATGACTAAGAAAGTGAAAGTATTAGGACGGAGAGACTCAAGAATGGCAGAATATTAAGTAATTCCTAAGTAGCTCTATTTAAAAAGTCTCATTCCAAGGGAAGAGAGAACAATTAACATTCACAACAATCACTTAGCAACACACAACTAAGAACAAAAACAACATTGTTCAAATAAACACTTGTCGTCATTTAAAAGCACACCGATATAAAGAATAAAGCAGTTACAGCGCACAAACCATAAACTGTTTTCATTTCTGAACTGCTGGACCTAATTCGAGTACGGAAGATGTCATCTTTAAATAAGCATGAGTATATCCCTACAGAAACTGTGACTGAGATTAAATGGGAGGAGGAACAGTGTGACTCATGCTTTGGCCAAAGGAATTATGGCCCACTTGGGATTGGACTCTGCAAGGGAAGGGTGTGTGTGTGTTCATAAATGCACATGCGACCAGTATAAAACAGAAACTTCAGCAAGACTGTAGGACTTCATTGATTTTGAGAATTGACCATGTCTCAAGTAAGACAAGGTGAAACAGAAGAACTGAAGATATGTTGTTTCTGTCATTCATGTTTCTGTTTCTCTTCAGCAGGGTGAAGAAGAGGAAGTTAAGAGGCCTGAGGTGAAAGCAGAGGATTTGATTGGAGCCAGGGATAAACTGGCATCTGGAACAGAGGTGAAGAGCAAGACCTTTGAAGTGATGCAGGAATGCGGTGAGCAGCAGCAGAAAATGCAATAATTCCGTTAGAAGGTTATGTGTGATATTAAAATATCACTGAAGCCAAGTGTCCTTCATTTTGACAATAAGCCAAGAGGAAAAAGTAGAGCTGTGTGTTTGTGTGTCTGGTTTTTATAATGTTTCCACTCCTTATATAGAAGGATGTCAGAAAACACAAACACAAGGGAAGACACTCTAACTCTTCTACTAATCACTTTTTATTATGTGATGTTTATTAAGTGACTTAAGTGTTTATATTGAATAATTTGTGTTCCAGCCCTTTTCAAGCCTTTAGGATTCCAGCTGAAACATTTTACTACATACTCATATATCACTATTTTATAAATATACTATGAATATTCCCTGAAATTAAAAACAATATCACAAGTAAGTTATGAAAGACTATTGAAAGATAGTGTAAACCACTAAGAATATGACTGAGTACTTGTTTTATTCACTTCTTAGTTCATTACGGTTTAGTTCGTATTTTGACAATTCAAGCACATATAATTTACATAAATGGAGCACTTTGTGTTGCGATAGCTGATATTCTGATGTGTTGGATGACGTAGCTCGTCTGATTCTTTTCTTTCTGTCTCTCCTGTTAGAACGAGCTGGGAAGGTCGCACCATCCATCTTCAGCAAAGCTCGCTCAGGATCTGAGACTGCCTTTAACAAACCCAGCAAGAAAAAGTAACACTATGGAAGCATAATTTCACTAAATCAAACAGCTAAAACATGTATTAGAAATTAATCTAGAGTGTAAGTGTTCGTTTGAACACCGTTACCATTTAATAATCACAACTAAACCATTGTGTACCTCCATTGACTTTTTAATATTTTTAAAAATCTTTTTTTCCTGAATTAAAAGCTTTAAACAATTAAAACGGAATAATATTATTTTTTAAGCCACAGTCCAGTCCATCTTTTGTTTTAAAAATGTATGTAATTTGCAAGTACAACTATCATGTTTTGGATTGTTCTAAATTACCACAAAACATCTATAACAAGTGTTTTATTCAGACTATTTAGACTGGTTAGAGTAGGTTCTGCAGCAGAGTAGATTTGTGTGATTTGTCACAGACATGAACAGAGAGAAGTAGCTTTGGCTACAATGTTCTTTCGCAAAGCGCATGCAGTTCAGTTTATTAACCCCTAGAGAGTCAAAGGTTACAGATTGTATCTTTAAATAACTCAGAATGCTATATTTTTTGCTGAAATGGTCAATATCTACATTATTTTGTAGAGCATTAATGAAATGTGTCCCGTTTCACATTACTATCAAAAAAAGATTTATTTTCAAAACAATACACACAAAAAATGAACAGCAGACAGAACAATGGAAAACTTATCCTACACGATAATAACAATAGTGGGATAAAACTAAAGAAATGAGGTTGTCTAAGCATGTTATTTATTAAGAGAATGTTTTCTTTCCTGTTCTCCTGACAGTCAGGTTGTGCACTGACCTTTAATAGCTGTCATACGGTTATAATATCATGACAAATGTGAGCTAAACCAGTAAAACAAACTAAAGCAGGCCATACAAAAGAACGTGAGTGCTGGAGTTATTTCATAAATTTGGTGTGCTGATCTTGCAGGATTTTTGCAGAGGACTTAGCATCATAGAAGAGTTCATTAATTTCTTCTACTTGTTCCTTTTCGACTACTTCTCTCCCCTGAACTCTTGTCAGCAGACTGGCAGGGGTCAGCAGCTGCACTGCGTATCTGCAATCACACAAGCATTAGACAAAATTACGTTAAATTCATTCTAATGACTAACCGAGAATGCCCGTAAGACAGACAGAAATAATTATAACTCTAAATGAAAGGGATATGTTTTTGAAAATAAACAGTAATCAGTGTTACCTGAGTGTAGTCTTGGTACCGATCTCACCAAGATGAGATAAAGCCTCCTCGCTGATGTTGATTCCTTCAGTCTGAGCTCGGATCTTTATGATCTGTAGCAATGTGCAAATTAAACAACAGCATGTAATGCCTAATCTTTCAGAATGTTGCAACATGTTTATGTTTATGCATACCTGTTTCATTTCTTGAGGAGTATACAGCATAGTTCTGATAATCATGACTCGATCCAGCAGATCCAGTGGAATACCGTGAGGAGAGCTGATGTCTTCAGTCCCCCTAAAACATCATTATTTATAACTGTAAACTGTGTCCAACCAATCAACATCTGGTCACAGCAAACTTCAAATTCCTTCCAATATTGGTTAGACTCATTCAAACAGAATCAAATATGCTCATATTCCCAAACACTAATGAACTGGCTATGATGAACTAGCAGTGACAATATTACAACATTTATTAATCTAGAGTAATGTAAATTCGAATACAAATACATTATGAATTACCACAAATTAACCATGAAATAAGGTTCCATTTGCTAACGTAATTATCAGCAGGAACTATAAAAAAAAAAGCATTTGTTTCTTAGTTATTCTTTATTTTAACAGTCCCTAATTCATTAAAATCAAACATTGACACCGACCACTAGCATTAACCATGTTATGAAAATATTCTACAGTTATACTAAATATAAAACTGATGAAACACACCTGATGAGGCAGTTTCCTCTATTGGATGCAAACACTACTATGGGAGCGATGGAGCTCTCTAGTGCTCGGTGCAGGTAGGTAAAACACTCAATGTCCAGCATGTGAACTTCATCAATAAACAGAACACCAGGAACCAGCTCTGCCACACCCTGATCAATGTACTTGTTCACCACCTTATTGATCTCCCCTCGCAGTTTATCTACATAAAGGATACACGCACACAAAAATGTTAACACATGGCTTTATTAAAAACCCTGCGGTGGCTTACAGTTTATAAAGTACGTTACCTGTGATTTCTGTCTTTTTGGGTTTCATCAGTTGACCCATCATAGAAAGTATGTCCTGGCCTCCCTGGAAAGCACAGCAAGCTCATATGATTAGCATTAATCGTAAGTCCACTTGTAACGCTAGCAAATGTGATGTTTGTGTGCACATACCTGAGGTCTTGCATTAGCAACATCCAGGTCATGAAGTGTAACATCCTGAATAATCTCTTTCTTCTTGTGGACATCGCCTTTTGGTAAAGGTACGTATTCTTCCGCCTCCAAATCGAACTCCGTTGCAAATATGTCACATCGTCCCTGTCTCTGCAGACCAAAAACAGAAAGACTGTCAATGAACTTGATAAAAGCTTTGAGAGATTTTGGAGCCGTCAATTTATTTTCAAGAGAAGTGCATCATACTTCATGTGACATGCACGTGTATGCGTGTTGCTGCATTTATTTGATCAAAAAATACAATAAAAAAAAAATACATATTTCCCCTTCCCCCTATGTTTTCCCCCATACTCCTTTAAAAAATATCAAGTTCAAGTTTGTGACATTATATTTGTAATATCATAAAATGACTTTACTGTCACTTACATTCAAATTAATAAATTCTTAATTTAAAAAAGTATTAATTTCTGTCAAAAACATAAAAGACAATCTTGTCCTTTATACTGCTGCCAGACTACCTGGCCACCTGCACTGACAAAAGATTACTTCAACACGCCAACAGCAGATATAGGCAGGAGAGAGAATGGTCAAGCAAATCCGTCCTTACCTTGACTGCCCCACTGTTCGCTTCGATGTAGATAACATCGCCGACCTCCACTCTCTCCTTCTGCAGACTTTCATAGATACTGGGATCCAGCTGCATGAGCATAACAAACGTTATAAGATAAAACTTTTAACTTCAAACAGACGCAATATCAGCTTCCATCCAGCACCTTATCTTTGAAATATAAGTATGCAAGTTCATTTCCTTACCTTTAACTGTTTGGTGCCTTTTGCGGTCTTCAAACCAATAATGACATGACTGATAGTCTTGCCATAGCCCCCCATTGGGTTCTCCGTCTCGCAAGGAGTCAGTTCAGTGACCTCTCCCTCATACACCTCTTTAGTCTCCTTGATACGCAGACCTGTGCAATCCAAACGTAAGAATTTTAGGTACAGAACACATAAACACTGCTAACATTTTACATACTAGTCGATCTACCAATACACCTTTAAAAACCTACAGAATTAATTATATATTACATTACACTTCAGTGAACCTATTTGTCTGTGTGGTTTTTTTCTGTCAGCACTGTAATAATGTGTGCATGCATGCATGCATATCTCACTTGATCACACTGATGGTCTAATATCAGGCTACAGTGTGTGTGAGCATAGAGACGTATTTACCTAATGTCCTAATGCATTTGACGGTCAAGTCCAATATAGGCCTATGTGTTTTTTTCATGATTTTTAATCACATTTTTACCTCTATTACTAAATATATCGCTAAAACACTGAATAAATGTTCACACCTGTATAGAATATTTTTTAAAGTTATGGCGCACAGATATGGGTTCTTTGCTTGAGAGCTCACCGATTGCTCTTCTGAAGTTCTCCATCAGCACTTCAGTCTTTTTGATTTCTGTTGAATACACTTCACTGCCCACCATTGGACAGAATGGCACTTTATTTCCCAATTCCTGTGCCATGGCTAACGCTAGAGCAGTCTGCAGGGTATAGAAATACAGTTATCGAACCATAAACACTCTTACAAAGGATATCTTTAAAACTATTTACAACGACTGAAAGCTTGTCTGTCCTTACCTTGCCTGTTCCAGGTGGTCCGGCCAGCAAAATGGCTCTGCCAGCCATCTTTTTGGAACGAATCAGCTCTACGATGATGCCACAAGCCTAGGAAAAGGGAATGATATAGAAAATATGTTTATTATTTACTTTATATGCAACATGTTTTTTAAGCAAGATTATTTTCCTAATAAACAAATATTATAGTTATATTAAACGGCTAAACTAAAGTTACTTAAAAAATTCTTAAAATTTTAATAGTCACCTAAACCAGGACCTGTCGTAACTACAGTAACATACTATTGGTGATATAACGCATTTTGTATTCTCACAAATATTTAGTTAAACACAAATAGTCACATAATATTCAGTATGCGCTCATATCCTGACTCAGTATTCATTAACAAACTAGCAATTTATGAACTGGATCTCTACCTCTCTTGCTGTCTCCTGCCCCACTAGTCCTGACGCGGACTGTTTAGCATTACCGGCCTCGTCCAGCCCGAGACCCTTTACATGGCTGTGAGAAGCGATGCGCTGCGTCTTTGTTGTGCTTTTGACCTCTTCGATCTTCATGATTCTTTTTATTTAAGTAAACACTCTATAAAACTGGAAAATTAACCTCAAGCCTATAACACGAAATGCCGTTGAAATCAAACAGAAGAGACCCGCGTTTCCATGTGGGTAACCAAGGCGATTTGAGGAAGTACCGCCTTGGAAACGTTTTTTAGTCACTCTTTGCAACGATTGGTTAATTCGTGGAATCTCTGTTTATTCATTGGATGTCGGTGTTGTCCATCTAATGACTGTAAACACTCCCCTATTTTCCGTTTGTGCGCCATTTGAAGTATTGTACTGAAACAAAGACGACCGCTGTGGGTTCCACAAATATTTTCCTACGTATAAAGTATAAATATACTCAGAATTGTCTTGTATAGCATTTAAATATTTTTTACTTGTTAATAAACTATTTGAAC
Source organism: Enteromius afrohamiltoni (assembly GCA_034779775.1). Taxonomy (NCBI): domain Eukaryota; kingdom Metazoa; phylum Chordata; class Actinopteri; order Cypriniformes; family Cyprinidae; genus Enteromius; species Enteromius afrohamiltoni. The sequence goes on along the minus strand of JAUYWG010000039.1, from coordinate 14,296,284 downwards.
CACGAAGCATGTTTATTTTCTAAAACAAATACTTTAAAGAGGAACCAAGGAGATTCATTGTTATATCAGGGATTATTTTGTTGCAACACAGGAAGAACAACTGTCAAATTTCAGAAAGGTTTGCTGAATACAGTTAGAGCTGAAATATTTAGCATGTAATTTAATCAATCATATAAGAATTAATAAGCGGGTATTACTGACTTCTACCCAAATTAGAGACACGTGGTAAACTGACAGTTTAATATTGAGCTGGTTGGTTTGAACCAACAGCGTTGTTGCTGCGAGCAGTTCAAAGTCTACGCGTTAACTCTGTTACCCAACAGTCCTGCTGCTCCAGTCATGGCAGATCCCAGTTCTCCTAAAACGCTAAACTTTAACGTCGGTGTCCTTGGCCATGTGGACAGCGGGAAAACGTCTCTCGCCCGTGCCCTGAGCAGCACCGCATCCACCGCAGCCTTCGACAAGAACCCGCAGTCCAAAGAACGAGGCATCACGCTAGATCTCGGCTTTAGCGCGTTTACGGTCCCGTTACCAGAGCACCTGAAAGAGTCCTGCAGGGAAAGACAATACGACAGTCTGCAGTTCACACTGGTGGACTGCCCGGGACATGCCTCTCTCATACGCACTATTATTGGGGGTAAGTGGATAAATTACATATTCAATTACATTTAAATTACATTCTTGCGTAAATCAATTTCATATAATTCACTACGCACTACTTACGTCTTTTAATTAATATAAAGTCCTAACACAAACTAATTCAAGAATAGCAATCTGTCAGAGCTTTTTAAACTCTCTCAAGCACTACAACTTTTGATCAGTAGGTGGTGAGTGTGTAGTATTTGAAGAGGTAATATTAACCCTGTAAAAACTGACAATAAAAGCGTTTCTACAAAATATAAAAGGAAATCTTACAAATGTGCTTTATGTTTGTGTTACATTTGATAAATCAGGTTTTTATGTTATCTCTTATATGTAGATAAAATAGTTAGTTGGACTTTTATACGAAATATAAAAGAAAATCTTACAAATGTGCACGTTTGTGTTATATTTGATTTTTATGTCTTGTTAAAGCAAGAATTATGTTAATTAAATGAATTATATTTTTATTACAGTGGGCTGTAACAGATTGCTTATTTAAGACGCATGTAAATATATGTGTTTAGTAAGATGATATTGTGCGCTTTGATTTATAATCAAAGCTCTGTAGTTTTAATTGTGGGGGCAAAACCTAAAATGGAATGTAATACGATGATGATTAAGACGTGTTAGTCTAAAAATCTAAACAATGATACATGGATCATTGAGTAATTCTACATATCACTTCAGTAATTGTTAATATAGCGCACATATTTGTTAAAATGTCTCATATATTTGCTAACATAATAGGTAGTTATTGGCACAATGCATTGGTATTTCTCTGTACTAAAAGCTCAGATGGCTTGTTTCCTTGCATGTACAGTCTCATAGGTATCATTTTCACAGAGGGATTTATGAAGAAATAGATGATGAGAAACAATGTCTTGAGGGTTTTTGTTAACCTTCGGGACCAAACAAACCCTAAGAACTCTCAGTGTAGTGGGAACGTCTAGTGTAATTGCATTGATGGCATTGGTGTGTGTGTGCATTTATGGCACATGTGGTTGATTAAGGCGGAAAGGGGCTGTTTGGGGTTCCAGCTTGACTTCCTCTCTCCCCCCAGAGGGGATCTCTCAGGAAAGAGTGAGTGCCAGAGAGAGGGAGAGAAAAAAAGGGAAAGAAAAGGCAATAGCCCAGTCTCACTACTCTTATTCTCAATCTCTTTTTCTGTAAAACTGTCCAGCTGTGAGTGTGGTATATGCCTTTTTTTGAAGTTGTATGTTTTGCTCTTATCCGTATACTTGTATTCAGGTGCTCAGATCATTGATCTGATGATGTTGGTGGTTGATGTTGTGAAAGGCATGCAGACGCAAACAGCAGAGTGCCTTTTGATTGGTCAGCTCACCTGCTCCCACATGATCGTCATCCTCAACAAAACAGACCTGTTGCCTAATGACAAGAGACAGGCAGCTATTGACAAAATGACTAAGAGGATGCACAAAACTCTTGAGAACACAAGGTAGACACTGTTAAGCATGTTCACCTGTATATTATACATATTACACATCTGTACTAGTGCTGTCTAATGATTAATCGCATACAAAATAAAACTTTTGTTCACCTAATGTATATGTGTGTAATGTTTGTTATGTATATATAAATACAAACGCATGTATGTATATAGTTAAATAAAAAGGTTTATATGTTATTTCTATAATATGAATTATATGAATATAAA
>JAUYWG010000039.1:14271634-14287828 GCA_034779775.1 Enteromius afrohamiltoni | reverse complement strand
TTTTAACAGCTAGCACTGAGGAAAGGCTACCCTAGAAACCCAAAACACCACAGCAACAGGACAACAATGTTTTGTTCAGGAAGTAAACCATCAAGTGTTCTTTTCATATTGCCCTACTGTTAACTGGCGTGTCATTTTATTACATGTTATAGTTAGTTATATTTTAAATATTATAAATGCATATAGTTTTGTGTTAGGATTAGGTGTGGGTTACAATATAGTATTATTAGTTAAGTTAATTTAGATAATTGAGACATTTTCCCCCCTGCAAGTGCATCACAGACATGCAAGCCATGAAAATCATCCTGTTTAGTCTTGATTTGTAATGGCACACAGTTGTCAAAATGCATCAGTCGTTTACTAGATAGAGGTTTTAAGCTCTCAATGAATCAATCACTTGAGCCAAAAACATCAATTCTTCTATAAATCAATGGGCTACTGCTAGAGATCTCTGTACTACTAATCACATAATTTCCCTTAGCTGAGCTTTTAGCTGAATCTAGACTAGCATCCCTGCATTTATTACTTAAGTCTCAGGGTGATCATATGAACATGACATTTTTTAAATTCATTTTTGATTCTACATTGCAGGAATTATATTATTTTATTTAGATCTGTTAAAGCCTACAGTGGAAGTGATTAGAGGCTGAAATATTATAAACTTTATTGTATTGTATTAGATATTGTATTATTTACACATATATCAGATTTCCCTGTGTGCTGAAGTAAGTTGTCTTCACAGAGTCATAAAGTAACACACTCTTATAGTATAAAGGTCCACATCCAGAAAAAAACACAGTCATGTAACACATTCATTCAAAAGAGTGCTTTGTTCCAGTCCATTATCCCACTTTCCATCCTTTCTTTAATGCACTTTATCTCTGTCTCCCCTTTGTTCTCTCTCACCTATTCTTTATGTTTGCTTTGTTTGGGCCTTTATGTCCATACAACCTTTATCCCACACCTCCCTTTCTCTTGTTTTCCTTTTCTTTGTTCTGCACTTTTCTTCCAGGTCAGTAGGACTGTCATTGAAGAATTTAACTTTATCACACAGGTATTTTGTGTGCCGCTTGTGTGTTTGTCTAGGTCATTTTATGCATATATTTTTAAGAGTAGAACTCCATCTAATGTGGTAGATGCAAAAGTCATCGTTTTAGACGTGTGCCACCAATAAGTGTTAAAGGCTAAAGATTGTGACCTTTGCCCTTTGAGGTTCACATGCAATTGTGAGTGCATCAAACTGTCATTTTATGTTTTCTGATCAATTTGTCAACACAAGTGACAGACGCTTTAATATGAATTGCTAAACCTTAACAAAGGAAGTAACAGAGGTCATTCTATTTTGAACAGTTGAGGTTATGCTCATCCAATGTCCGACTCATTGGGCCAATTAGCGGGGCGGTAAAAGCCTCCCAAATCCCTTACTGAAGAGAATAATGAAATTAGCAGGCCCTCCATCTTATCTTTGAACGATAAACAGCCAGCTATTAGATTACAGCTATTAAATTAGAAGCAGTCTCTAAACAAACAATTACCTGAATGTAAGCGTGGGATGGGTTAAAGAGGGTGTGTGTGTGGAGAGCGTTTATATATATATATATATATATATATATATGGTCCATTCTGACCAATGTCCACAGAAAGGTGTTGTTTAATGGCTTGAATTTGATAACATCAGTACATTACAATAATGGAGCATCTATCATCTATCAACCTCTCCAATGAAACCCCTATTCCATCCTTAGACATTTTTCACGTTTTATGTATGCTAAAAACCTAAATATTATTCTGGCCCATATGCAACTTCTGGATTTGCACATTTATACTATATAATATATACCAAGGCTAGCATGTGTAGGGTGCATAGTGTGGGTTTCAATATGTTTATTAATTACAGTTGATGTTCTAATGACCTAGCTGTCACTCAATACATCTCTCAGGTTACTGTAGCAATGTGAGTCCTATTATACCCATAAGCCTTTGAGTTTATTCAATTACAACAATAAAAACACAATAGGAGCTCACTGAAAGAGTCGGCTTTTTGTTGTCCAAAAAGTGTGTCCAGATTTTGCTTGTGTGTGATTTAGTTTCTCAAAAATATCAGTAGATTCTATAAATCTGTATCATCTTTCTTTTTCGCTTTTTCTCTGCATATTTTACAAGTATTTGTCTGTCAGCCAACTTATCTTAAATCTTTAGTCGGCCTGCTCTTTTTTTTCCTTCTCTATGCAGCTCTATCCATGACTATTCGTCTACATGTTTCAACTTTTTTCATTGGCTTCATGATTATAGAGTTTCTCTTTGAGAAAATAAACTTGCTTTCTGTAATCGTCTGGCACAAACTTTTCTCTGTAGAGACTTGATTGTGAATTCGGTTATTGACTAAATTTTTCAGCCGAAAAACATGATAGATAGATAAACATGATCTGTTTATGCAAATAAATAAATGTGATTTCTATTAACAGCTTTATATAATTCCTTCTTTTCTGTTTAAATTGTATTTCATTAGACATGTAAACATTGCAGTTTTAATTTAGTTCACGGAGATAACATATTTTATGTGTGGCATAATTTGGTCATAGCCTCTTGATTTAACAAGTATGTCTGTATTTACTGTTATTGAGCCAGAAAGCTTGTAACTCCCCTCCTGCCTCCGGCCTACTTTCCTGGCTCTAAGGTTTCTCTTAGGACAAAAACACTAGGACAGGGAAAATAAAAGAGTGGAGAAAGAGAGGAGGGAAAGAGAAGTAAGCAGATCTGTTACCCTGTTCCAGGAGGATGAACACACTCACACACAAACCACCTCACACCACACAAACTGTCCCTGGGGAGGGGAACTGAGCGCTCACAGTTGGTTTGTCATTTAAAATAAGTGATTGTTCTGAGACAGAGGATGAATTAATTTACCTGCGATACAGAAAGATTAGGAGAAGAAAAGAAAAGACAGACTGAAAGGGGTTGAATGCAGGTTGGCCTGTTATATGGGAGGGTTCTGTTGTGTCCCAGTTTTCAGACCGAATGTTTGCAAACAGCTCTGTTAGATCAGATTCTACAAACATAGTATGCATGTGTTCTTAACAATATATATACAGTGAAAATATACACTAGCGTTCAAAAAATTGGGGCTGGCTTTTTTGAAAGAGGTTGAATTTATTTGACCAAAATACTGTACACTTTTGAATAACTGTTTTCTATTTGAATATGTTATTTATTCCTATGATGGCAATGCTGAAATGCTGCACGATGGTGTTCCAATGCAACTGACCTTTTTTTTTTTAGATATAACCTTATATCCCAAGGGTATTTACTCTGGCAAATACTCTAGAAAATAAATAATATAAACCTTGCAACACATGATGATGATCTTAATGATGATCATTATAATAAATGAATCCGATTTATCGGGTCCGATGATAAGTAAATAAAACAAATGTATTACATTTAATTTATATATTAGATATTTTCTTTCTTTATTTATATGCATATTTACAAAATGCATAATCAATAAATCAGTGCAACTTTAAAAATATACATATGAATCCTACTCCATATTTATTTATTTTTACTTGCAACATTGTTAAAAAATATTTTATGTGCTCAACTTAGTCTTGTTTTATATTACGGTATAGTTAGTGCAATTAATTATAGTTCATAAAATCAAGCCATGTAGCTTCTGGTCATGTCTTTGGGATGTGGATTTCCATTTCTTTAAAAAATCCAATATGTACTGCAATTTCAGTTTAGGAAAGTGATTTCAAACAAGATGTCTTAGCTATCGGCAAGCTGCACTGTAACATATTGATATTTAAGCACCACACACAATGTACAACTGATAAAGTAGCAGGGATAGTAATGACGGTTGGTCTTTTCCAGGTCTCCTAAATACAAACCCTGAAGACTTTTTCTGCTCTTTCATCTTTATCTCATCTCTCCATTTCCTCTTGTCTCTCTAGAGGCCTGCTTTTCACTCACTGTTTGAGTCCAGTCAGCACGCTGATAAGTGTTACTACTACTACAAAATGTATAATTTTTTTTACCAATAAGGCAAGAACTCGTATAAAAATGCAGTTTAAATCATTTATTAACAAAAACTTAATATAAGTACACAATAAAAAAAAGTGTTTTGAGTGTTAAGTGTATTAATGCATGTGTGTTTAGAAAATATGATGTTTTTACTAGTTCATATATAAGGCTTGAAGAAAGAATAAATTAAAGATGGTTTAGGGATAGTCCTAAATATTTGGTTTATATTATGACTTTTAAAATGCAGGGCTTCTCCTTCGTACTTCACAGTTACATAAGATACAGTGCAATGCTATAGATGACATAAACAGACAAACGTTTTTGTACTTTTGGTTATATTTGAATAAATAGGGGATATTTATTAGTAATAAAAAACTGGCAAATTAATTCAACTCTTGGGCCCGGTTTCACAGACAGGGCTTAGGCTAAACCAGGATTAGGCCATAGTTCAATTAGGAAATGAAAAAAGTAATTTTACTAAAAAATGCCTTAGAACAAAACATTACTGGTGTGCATCTTAAGACAAAACAAAGGCACTGACATGTTTTAAGATCAGTCTGTACAAGTTTCTTTTAGTTAAAACAGCACATTTTAGTCTAGGATTGGGCTAGCCTTGTCTGTGAAACCGGGGGTTGGTGTACTACAGTTGGATTCTGGGTTGGTTTAAATCACATTTCAGAAATCCACAAAATAAAGTGCAACTTTTAAATCAAGAATAAATTTGCATAATGAATATCTGAACCCAACTCTGAAACATTAATAAAATGACACGAACGTTAAAACTGAAAAATGCAGTCAATGTGTTGATTAAGTATGGTATCTTCTACAAGTGTCTCTCAGCCTATGGCAGTGACTAAGCTGCTGTGACTGAATGCAGGATGTAATTGTATTGGTTGGGTCATATTGAAGGGGTGGGGCATGTTGGCCATGTGGCTGAAGGTGGATGTTTTCTCATGCACACAACTGTCAAACTGCTGAAAGTGTTCTCCTCTTCTCTTCTTAGGTTTGCCTGACATTTTTCTATTGCGTGTCTGGATCCCATCTTTCTTCATCGTAAGTGGACGGTTCACCTGAATTTGCAAACACAGATATACACAGTATAATCCATACAATACAATAATTTTAGGTGTTCATTATTTAATGCAGACAACAGCCCCTAAAAGTGGAAATTCAACATATATAGTGATTCTCTCCTTCATTTTGGTGTAGGCTATATATGTGTTAGGGTAAGGGTATAAGGCGTAAACATTTACTCACATTGTGTAGTTTGTAGTATAGACCACAAGCATTACAGACCGGTTCTCCATTGGCATTACGTCTCCAAAGTGTAGTGGTCCCGGTCTGACAGTTGGCACAACAGGTGCCTGCTCGTCTAGATGCTGACTGCAACATAAAAAAAAAATATGAAAACGCCTGGTTGATGGAAAGTAACTGAACAATGAGGGACAAATAAAGGTTGTGAATAAAAATATAGTTGAACAGGAAAGATTAAAAAAAAAAAGAAATTCCCCAATGAGCAAAGCCTGAAGCTATGCAAAAGTTGGTCACTCTGGCATTAAAGGTGAAATGGCAGTTCTGTTGCCGCAAATGTTTCTATTTAAATCTGTAGTAAATCAAATATAAATGTATGACTGTGAAAAATAACATTTTCACGAAGTCATTCATATATATGGTTATTAATTGATTTATTGAATAAATGTGTAATTTTCTCCTGTGCAGAGTATCTTATAACACATTATAAACATACTGAAAGACTGATGAATGGAACCACAGTTTGACCCTATAGCAATAATATGAAAATTGCTGCTCTAAATCCTGTGTGGAATGTCAGAAAATGAAGAGCGTGGTGCTCTGTCCTTTTTTTGACTTAAGCTGGCCTACAGATATACACAGAAAATGTTCCTTTATAATTGTGACAACATTACATTAATATTACTGACACTGACAAATCAATACAATGGGAACTCAAGAATGGCATCTTTCCAATATTCTTTTCTCAACACTCTGAGCTCATTTAACAAACTGAATGGAGCTTTGTTCTGAAATATTATTTTAATAGGCAAGAAAACTACCAAAAATATTAATTATTAATTTTTTTTTAGTAAAACAGCCAACTTAATTATGAAATAAAAAAGGGAATAAAGAAACAGGATGATGCTGACTTCAGAATCTTAACTTTAACTTGACTGTCAAACATTAAATGCCATAAATTCACATACCATACAGAAATTTTAGATTCTCAACATGCCAAAAGAAAATACAGCAAGAAAACAACCGCAAAAGGAAGCATTTTTGGGTCTCACAAAGTTATCGATACCGGGCAGACATCCTGCCAAGGAAACAAATGGACGGAGCTGTCTCTGCAGGCGCTCTTCAAATATACGACCTGTAGCTGATGCAGAAGCGCTCGTCACACACTGACCAAAGAATAAGACCCGAAGCTAGTCAGCCTAATTTACAGCTAATACACCCTGAATGGAGGGTCACACAATATACACAGACACAGTCACTTTCAAGCTGATTTATTACATTTCCCTTCAGTGACGGTAGTTCTGCAGCTGCTCTGTGCTTAACAATCACACTGGACTTAAATGTGCTTTTTTTTCAGCTTATATTTAAAATCATGAAATTCTTCAGGATGCACATGTATTTGGTGGAGAGGAATTTATTACATTACAACCATAGAATACACAAAATAAGGTAAAGTGATAGGCCTGCCAGGAAGTATCTAAATACTGGTCAAGTTTACACTTAGTCATGTTAATGAATTAGAGCCTAATAATAGAGCCTTAGAAACTCAAGGGTCCATTACACACACCCAGACTAATGCCTTTCACTCTTTTTCTCTCCTTTTTGCTTTGTCTGTACACATTCTCTGCATGAACACCAAAGTGAAACACTAGAACATATGACATTTCCTGAAGTGCTAACACTGTCTAGTGTTCCACACACATCAGCTGTTTTATTTTTTGTTAACATTTAGGCGATGACATAAAAAATAATTTCTTCAAATGATGTGTATTGTCAGAACTTGAACTGTGTTTATGTACAGGTGTTTTTATGTGTGGCACTTACAAGTCTGCGCTTGGGTCTGATGAGTGGCCGGTTCTGGCCGTTCATCTTGTGATAGAGTCCACATGCATTACACAGATAATGGCCTGTTCCATCTCTCCGCCACAGAGGAGTTGATGTAGCTCCACAGTTCACACATTCACGACCTATAGGCACACATCATGCACAAAAAAGATGCACAACTTATTCTTGCTGACATAATTTATTATATGTATAGATAGATAATCAGTTTGCCATTTGTTTTATAGATATTCACATTGTTATACTTTTGAGATATCGGTGTACCAATAAGTGTTGTCATTTGTTGGGTATTTAATAAATAACACCCAACAAGAAGCAACAGCATTCAAACATCCTTAAATAATAATGCAGCACAATACTATAACTAATGTTATTTATACCATTCCTAAATAAAAAAAATGCTATTAGTACAAATTATATTTTTAGTCAAATTATTACTACTGTGCCAAAAAGCAGAATTAGCTAGGCTAATTAAAACTGGTTCTGCAATGTTATAAATAGATTTTTTTTAATATTAATATTATATATTGTATTTAGCTATTGTTCTAATAAATGCATTTTCCCTTTATTTCAGTATCTATGCACAACTGCAACAAAGTTATAGCAACACATTACAGTGTCCATGTATTAATAATTTATATATAAAAAAGTAGGTTATACCATAAAATTATATGAAATATGTTAATTCGCTACTAAAATTATACTGTTATATTAACACTATGTTTGAATCATTATGTTAGTTTGAACTATGAACTCTTAACTTACCTGAGAAAGCGCGGGTTTTGCTTTTGCATTTTGATGTCATGTTGCTCGCGTTGCTCCCGAGCAGACCTCTGGAATGAAACACACTGCTTGGATACTCGTGCCCTCCAGAAAAAGCGTAATCGGGATATGAAGGTATAGTTGTGGTTTGTGCTAGATTGCTACGGATTGGACTGGAGCACTCCATCTTCATTCCGTCGACAAGATGGAGATGGTACTTCCCAGTGTCCCTCACAGAAGTACAAGCAGGGTCGGGGGACGCATCTTTGGGTGGAGTAGGGGGCAGGCAGTAGAGCTGGGGGCTGCAGTGTTGAGTCATTGACAGGCAGGGCATCGAAGCTGGGCCAGGCGTACCGGTGCTGTTGTACAGGGTGTTTGCGCTGTCGGCGCCTGCTGAGTGCAGAACCGCTTTGCCCAGGTGACTGACGGTCCACGTGCTGTGGTGCTGCGCCGCCGAAAAAGTCGATTTGCTGTTGTCCAGTATAGAGAGACCTTGAGTGTGGATAAGGTGAGGTCGACACATTGAGCCACTAGTAAGTCGTCCTGCCAAAAGGAGAGAAAAAGTGCATAGTTTAAAAATCGATTCAAATTTTTCGCTGCGTTTAACTAACGTTACATTGTAAAAAATCACTTGTTAAAAAGTATTACGCAATCTAAAGGAGGAAACTCGACAATTACTAATTTAAACTTGTTGGTGGAGGCCAGATTTTTTTTGTTGGAAAAACGAATTGGAACTAGAATTATTATCTTAAAACATTTGGAACCATTTTAATTATTTCCCTCGATTTCAGATGTTATTTTTTTTATTTTTCCGCGTAACGAATTAAGCCTAGCTTCGAAACGCGTGTCATGGTTTTTGTTTCTTAAATAGGCCTACTGCTCAAATGTATTCATTCGTTAAAAAAGACGTTAATATAATCTAATAGTATGATATATATATATATATATATATATATCTATTAATATGATATAATATAACACATTTAAATGTACAATATTCAAATAATGATCGTAATAAATATTTCATTTGTGATATGTGTAAACACACTGCTTAACATTCTTAATAGTCTACAGCCTTACACTCCAGTCGAGTTAATTAAGAGTCGACAAACTTAATTCATTAAAACTGATATCACATAATTACACTCCCATAACATTATTTACTATGTCTGTTGAAATACAATCAGATTTTTTAATAAAAAAATTTAAAAAAGCATATCATTCGATCTTAAAATGTGCCGTATAAGTTACACTGACAATAAAAAAAAAACTAATAACTGTAACTAAAAAAAAAGACAAAGCTCCAGGCCTACTCACCATGCGTTTGACTGTAAGACATTCGTGCACGAGTATGAGAGTGGGACCCGTGTGAGTGATAATAGGGGTTTCCTTGAGAGTCCAAATGACTGAGAAATACATCCACCTCGTCTGGTGGTAATAACGGGGTACCTGGCTCCATATATCCCGTATGATGTCCTAAACCAGCGTGCGGAGACACAGAATCCGAGGAGCCCATTAAGGCTGAATGATGGGCATGCATCATCCAACGAGGCTCCGCAGGGAGCTCCATCATCTGTAGATGCTCTCCCGTAGGACAGGGATGCAAGTTTTCGTGTGCGGTTAAAGAAAACTTAACCTTTTTATTATTTTTGAAAGTTATTCCAAATTCATCCAGCGAGTATGTTTTTCCAAAGTGTTGTTTTCTTGAATATCTAAGATATAAGGATCAACTACACATATGAGTGCGAAAGCCTAAATGACTATATAATAAAATATAAAGTCAGGAGTTCGCCCGTCTGCCGCCTTGAACGTTTAAAGACTCTCAAAGATGGAGATCTCGCGCGTGCGAATATCGCAAAAATGCCACCACAGCTGATTATCTCAGCTAGGCTGTATGTGTTGGTGCACACTGAGGTAGATCCTCAGATAATATTCGAAACCAAATCCTGTGCGCTGAGGTTGAAAAAAATAGTCCTAGAAGAGCAACCGACCTTATCTCGTCACCTCATGACACGCGCCTACGGCTCAAAAGGTTGCGCTTGTGAGGATAAGGATGATCGCCACAGGTAGTCACACTAGCGACTAGTCAAAACAGTGCAAAGTAGCTGTATATGAGGCAGAGGCCGAGGGCAGACTCCTCCCTTCAGCATAAATGATTTTCTAGCCAATTAGAGTAAGCTTTTTTTCCCAGCTTGACACCTGAAGCTCCAATTTACAGCACGCGTCTCTTTATCCCTGTAGCTGCAAGTCTGCGCTGATAGTTGTTATTGTACATTTCATATAGCAGCGCCCTGTAGCTTCGCGAGAATGGATAATAAGTCATTGATTTGTAACACTTACAAGTTTGCATTAAGAAAATAAAACATACAGATAATTTCTACACATTTATAATAATTTTATAGAATTATTGTAGATATTAACCGTATCGTGTTGACATTGAACTTGGTTGTATTTTTTAAAAAAGGAGTTTATGAAACTGCTGTAGCACCTGGAGAAACCTGCGCATGCTGCAGGTGAGGTGAGTATTCTTTCCCCCCCTCTACGATGCAATGCAACGTCCTCCGTCGACTTCTCCCGATCTTTAATAATTCAGGGAATAAGTTTCTGGCCAGCGCGCGCGTATTGTCTGTCTCGGCAGATACGTCTCGTGCGCGGTCAATGACAACACGAAACCGCTGACCACCTACCCTGACTCTCATGAGGTCTTTCCATCACTTTGATGAAAGAGAGAGAGAGTGGGAGGGAAAGTGAGTCAGGCAGGGTGAAGGAGAGAAAGTGAGATGACATTCCTTCAAAGCCATTCAAAATTAGACAACTGCAGTCTTTTGGCACGTTTTGCATAAATCAGCAAAAAAAATAGATGTGCTATATGTCTATGTTGTGTATTTGATTACAAATTAAACCTAAAGAACGGAAAAAAAAGTTTTTGTTAGTTTTGTAGCATTCATCACACTTTAAATGATAAACCAGACATTAAATAATATTTTTATTCATATGTATTCATTGTACCTTGATCAAAAAAGTGACTGAAAGAACTCAATCTATCTTGAATTCTATTTTACAATTTAGTAAATTTTCTGTAAAGAAAGTAATTTCTCTCATCCTTCAGATTTCAAGTTGGCTAATCAAGAGGGTAAAGAGCAACACTGAATAATTTCCAGTACACATTTAAATATTATGGAGTCAGCTCCAGATTTGATAAAACCTGTATGAAAACCTTTTTACCTGGAACTCTCTCTTATTCTCTCTGCCCTCTTCTCACTCTCACTTTCTCTCTCTGCTTGACAGTGTAAGCTAAACAATGTAGCCCATGATCCCTTAATTGCTTGTTCATTTCCTCCACAAAAGAGTACCAGGAAGGCATTATTAACCAGCATACAGCTGTAACAATCTGTCAGTCAACTTTTCCCTTTCTCAGGCAAAATACCAGAAAGGAATATCAATCCCATATATAATCAGATTAGTTATTTAAGGACTTTATGAACTATACTATTTTGAACTTTTGAAACCATTTGGTCCTGATTTGGATAATGTGGATATCATAAGGACTCATCATAAGTGTGTGTGTGTGTGTGTACATTTTGTGCATCTGTTTGTGAATAATAGTGAATGTGTGTGAAGATGTAGTTTGAATAACCCTCTCCCCCTCCCATACCCAGAATGCCTTGCAGGCCTGGTTTTCACCACATCAGGATACAGGGCTGCTGGCTGAATTCCGGTGTGAAACGGAGCGCTGGTGCACCGCAATCTGTGTGTCATACTCGTGCACATCCCTCTTCAGACAGATGGACAGGTGCTGTAACGGACACTTGCCTTTACTCACATGTGACATTCATTAAGTGCAAAGCAGCCAATTAATTTCATATCACACACAAACAAACTTTATAGCCTCTAATTCGCTCACTCACTGGAAGAAGACTACCATAGCAACGTCACAGCCATATTGGAACTGATGCTTCAAACTGCAGCCATGATACATTCACAATTAGCATGCTTCGATCTTAAAATAATAATTGTAAATATGCTAAGAATGTATGCCTGGGTAAAATCTTTTAGAGATGTATTTTAGGTGTATTTTGTGATGCTGGCAAGTTAGTCGTTTGCCATAAGGGCCCACTTAAGGTGAATTAGTCTTATTCGTCATTGGGAAGTTGTAACATGGAATTTCCTGTTCATATCATGTGCTCAGGTGCAAGTTATTAGAACATTACAGCCTTATTCTGACATGTTTATACCTTTATGTCAGTATGAAAACAGGCCTCTCTGGTTAAATTAGATCTTTTTGGTTAAATGAGATGTCTAAAAATGTAAAAGTGACAGTTCACAAGATCACAGGGAAAGTCACTGCAATGTATTAGTTTAGTGCCATAGTAAATCAATGTATTAGGGTGTTTCGTTGTGTAAGTGCATGGCAGTATGACAACTAGTATTAAATTAAAGAGAAAGCTAAAATATGTTGAAGACAAGAACGACTCAACTCTTGGATCTCAGGCTATATTTTTAATCGTATTTGGATTGGGTGATAATTTGCCGTTTCTCCCATTCCCATTGTGTTTGTGTGAGGACTTCTATTAGGACTCTGAGCATCTTAAGCATGCTTCAATCAAAACAAAAGGGCGGGAGATTAGATTTCCAGTCATTTTTAACTCAAAGCCGCCATCTTCTGGCCATTTTCGCTTTTTCTGAAGGATAGAGCTTTAAACCGAACCAAGAGGACATTATCAACACGCAGCCTTCCAATTACTTCAGGCCCTGTTTTCCAATTAAACTGTCTGATTAGCATGAGTAGTTACAAATATAGATGTAACTCATCTTATTTAGATGATGAAAATACAAGATATCAATAATTACTTTACATTAAGTGGCTTTCCACTGAATGCTTCTGAATCAAATATCTAGATGTTGAAAGTTCCTTGGGGACAAATACACACAAGCTTTTCTCCCCTATGCAGTATGCAAAAATGTGTGGTAAGAGAGTAAGTGTATGCGTGCACGAGTGTTTTCAGCTTTAAGGGGATGTGCTGGGTAACTGTTGCCCGCTTTGGGTTTCCGGACTGGGTGCCTGCAGACTGTTAGTTCCCCCTCTCCCTCTCCCTTTATCTCTCTCCCCATCACTCCTTTTATCTCCTTATCATACCAGCCAGGCACTCAGCCAGGATACTGTGGTAACAACCAGGCTGGCTTCTTATTCACCATAGTGATCTCGATGGTGGAAACGAGAAGAGCAGAAAAGCCTTCACTGAGAGATACTATGTGTATTTGTTCTGATTTTGATCCACTTGATTCAATTGCCAGCCAAAGAAACCAGGTGACATACGATGAACTGAATGTCCACAATCAAGAGGCCTGTACCGATGCCATCCACATTTGTGGGTGAGTATCAAACCCTCATGGTCTGTACATACTTAAAAATATGTCAATATAAAGCTGTATTTCTACTTAGAAGATACAGACAGACTGTTGAGAACAAAAATATCCCCAAACGCCAGGGCAGATTATTTTTCTGATGTCCCATGTTTTCTGTTCTGTAGACACAGGCCTGACAAAACTCATCCAACTGTATGGATGAAAACAGCCTTTAAACTGCAGTGTGCTGCAGTATGATTGTGTGTTTGAATGTGTATGTTCGTGAGTGTATGTGAAATATCATATCTGGTTGATAGTCAGCAGATCATAGGCAATAGTGTATTAATAGATACTGAGAACGTGTTGAACAGACTGGCAGCTCTTTGTGAATACAGCTAAAAGGAGCAGATTCAACAGATTCACACTCCCACCATTCACCATCTGAAACACACACACTTTCTGTCTTGCAAGCATTATGGTTCAGAGGTCTGTCTTATTAATGCCATGTGTCTGTGAGTTTGTTTGTGTACATTTTGTAACCTATGATGCCATTGCCCTGAAATCTCAACACTTGTGACTGCAGTGGCTTGCAAGAAACTCTGTTTTCACCCCAAACCCAATCCATCCACGGTTTACTGCTATCCTTTGTAAGGAATCACAAGATGTAGTAAGGATTTATGGCTTAGAATGTGTCAGCGGCAGGATAGTTCTGGTATGGCAGCCATTCATCTGGAGACTGAACAGAGAAAGCCTATGGGTAAAAAATGAGCTTAGCATAAAATGAGGCCTTCGATCAGCCATTTGATACCTGTTTCATTTAATAAGTGAAAACGTTTCTATGCATAATTTTGGATTTTGTTTTATTGTAAGTGCAGCACAACCGCAAGGGCCGTCTTAGACCTGTTGAACTTTGACCTTTCTGCATTATGAATGATTTTAACTGTGAGGATAAAATGCAGACGGCCAGTCATTGTCGCCAAAGAAGCACTGATGATCGGTGAAGTATTCAATTCAATTCAAATTTGTTTGTATGGCGCTTTTCATTAAATCATATCATTGCAAAGCAGCTTTACACCAAGGTAATGTTTTACAGTATATGTAGTAGTAGCTTATACATGTAGATATGGCATAGATGTGAGGTAAAGATCAATAATGACGTAATCGAACAGACATAAGTATGAAGTATATAAAATATTGCTTATTGTATAGATTGTCAACAGAAACATTTGAGGGAAGCATTGTATCATTTTCAGAACAGAGTTATGAGATCAAGAAAAGAATTAAGAAACATGCGCATATGAATTGATCACAGCAAGATCAAAAACATGCATATAAATAGATTTTTGACTGTATTTGCATCACAAAACGTATTTGATAGTTTATTTGTGTTTCAAAAAACAACTTTAAAATCAATTATATATACTGAGTAAAAGAGTCTCCTTAAAATAACATTTGACATTTGAAAAAAAAAACAAAGATTATAAATGTTGTCATATACAATTATCAAAAAATCTCAAGTTCAGTATAATGGCAGGTCTGGCATATATGATTACAAGCCATTATTTAAACGAAATAAGTAGTGCAAGAGTATGATTACATATTAACGTTTTCTTTAGCTCCGCCTTGGTCTAGTTTTCATTTCAACATTCTTAAATGAGTATCTTTCCCCTGTGCGATAGTCAGTCAGGATATACCAGGTGCCCCAGTATATACCATCTGTGATGCCGCTGTAACGCCTGTGATAGTATCGTCCATTGAGGTTAGCAGCCAAACAGGAATCAAACCACCAGCCTGCCCCATAATAACGGGCACAGTTACCAGCAGCGTAACGATCATGATCCCGGTCATAAGTACTGAAAGCTCTGCCATCGTGATTGTACTGTTTGCTGTAACTGAATGCATTGCCAGCATCGCCATGATAATCTCGAGCAGTTAGGCGGAACCTTATGAAAGAAGAACATACATGCGTCATGAAACTCTGATTTGACACTATGGTCTTACAATAGAAACTGGTGTGTCTATGTGTGCATATACCTCTGGTTTTCTCCTGCCACTTTAAAGTTGTTATAGTTAGCATGACGTGTCTGCTCGTGCCAGTCTTGGAGAGTGATGCGGAGCGTGTGATGCCCACTTGCAGTTAGAGCGTAAAGAACTGCATTCCCTAACCAGTGCTCTGTCTGAGGGGAGCCGAATCCATCCCGGTATTCCTGCCAGGTTCGGTTGAAGTCAGTTTGTCCATCAAACCGGCGCTGAAACACAGTCCACCCCCCACCAGCGGAAACCATGTCACACACGGCCTGGAACGAACAAAAAAACACCACATATATAGGCCTAGAGTTGCCTCCAAAAGTATCTGAACATTAAAAAATACTGTCATCATTTATTCACTCTCCCAATCTGCATGCTTGTGTTTTTTGGGGTTATTTTGTCCATCCAGTGAATGTAAATCGGACACAGTGGTATTTTAGTATTATTTATATACTATTATGCTTTTTATTAGTACTTTGAATTGTTTTTTTTTTGTTTGTTTCTTTTATTTTCATACTTTCAGTTTTCATTTAACTTGAGTTAGTTTTAGTAATTTGTCTATGCTTTTGTAATTTCTTTTTTTACTATTTAGGTGTAATTAGTTTTTATTTCAGTTTTAGTCTTAGTTACTAGTTAATTAGTCATTTTAGTGCTTCAACTTAAACTAAACAGATATTAGAACTGATAGTATAATAGTAGTAGATAGTATTTAATCGTTTTAGTTGATGATAATTACCCTTTAAAAAAAGTTTGTAAAATATAACAAAAATTTTCAGTTTGAATTTACATTTTTGCGTCCGCTATCCCTTTAAGTCACATTGGACATGTATTTTAAAACATTTACATTTATGCATTTGGCAGACAGTTTATACTATTTATCAATTATTGCATTCCCAGGGATGATGATCTGCTGTTTTATCTCCAGCAGGGTTTGTTTGGTTC
>JAUYWG010000039.1:14198814-14240565 GCA_034779775.1 Enteromius afrohamiltoni | reverse complement strand
TGAAGAAAGACATTGATGATTTAGAGCTTACCTTGGCCAAAGTGGAGAAGGAGAAACATGCCACTGAGAACAAGGTTAATATACTGAGAAACAGGTTTTTGGCAAACTTGATTTTTCATTCAGATTGCAGTCACCAAAATTTCCACTGTATCCCTTAGGTTAAAAACCTTACTGAAGAACTGACATCTCAAGATGAGGTTATTGCTAAGCTGACTAAGGAGAAGAAAGCCCTCCAAGAGGCACATCAGCAGACTCTTGATGATCTGCAGGCAGAGGAAGACAAAGTCAATACTCTGACAAAAGCCAAAGCAAAGCTTGAGCAGCAAGTCGATGATGTGAGTTTGACATTTAACAAATTGTGTAAACTAGCACTCAACTGTCTGGTTATTGTTACAACAAGCAGCAGATTTAAAGCATGAAAATAATATTTTGGAGGAAAATTATGCTTACTAATCTTTCACATTTGTGAAACAGCTGGAAGGCTCTCTGGAGCAGGAGAAGAAACTCCGTATGGACCTTGAGAGGGCCAAGAGAAAGCTTGAGGGTGATTTGAAACTTGCCCAGGAATCCATCATGGACCTGGAGAATGACAAGCAACAACTAGAAGAAAAGCTGAAAAAGTGAGGATTAATAAAATGTTGTTATCCTATCCTACTTACCACTATAGTTCAGACCCTGGTTAACTTTCAGAATAATTGTAACATTTATTTATATGTTTGTTTGTTTTTTAACAGGAAGGACTTTGAATCAAGTCAATTTCTGAGCAGAATTGAAGACGAGCAGTCTCTTGGTATTCAACTCCAGAAGAAGATTAAAGAACTTCAGGTCACTTAAAGTGCTACTATGATTTTTATGCTGATTCCTTGTAATTAGCTGTAACTCAGAGTTATGCTACCACAGGCTCGTATTGAGGAGCTGGAGGAAGAAATTGAGGCAGAACGTGCTGCTCGCGCAAAGGTCGAGAAGCAGAGGTCTGATCTGTCCAGGGAACTTGAGGAGATCAGCGAGAGGCTTGAAGAAGCAGGCGGTGCTACTTCTGCCCAGATTGAGATGAACAAAAAACGTGAGGCTGAGTTCCAGAAACTACGCCGTGATCTGGAGGAGTCCACCTTGCAGCATGAAGCGACGGCTGCAACTCTTCGCAAGAAGCAAGCCGACAGTGTGGCAGAACTGGGAGAGCAGATTGACAATCTCCAGCGTGTGAAACAAAAGCTGGAAAAAGAGAAAAGTGAGCTTAAAATGGAGATTGATGACCTGTCAAGCAGTATGGAGGCTGTTGCCAAATCAAAGGCAAGTATTAATATGAAAAATTGGACGCAAAACAGCATTGCATTGTGTAAAAATATCAATTAAAATAATTTTGTTTTGTAGACCAATCTTGAAAAGATGTGCCGTACACTTGAAGATCAGTTGAGTGAGTATAAGACAAAACATGAAGAACATGTACGCCACATCAATGATATAGGTACTCAAAAGGCAAGACTTCAGACTGAAAATGGTAAGTAGTATTTTTTCATAGAAGGATTAATAAAATACATTCTCTATACACACCTATTGAACATCATTAAATTCATGAAAGGTGAAATGGGACGTCAATTAGAAGAAAAAGAGGCTATAGTTTCTCAGCTGACTCGAAGCAAACAGGCTTTCACTCAGCAGATTGAAGAGCTGAAGAGGCAAATTGAGGAAGAAGTCAAGGTAAGGAATTAGCATTTTCTTAATAAATGACTTCATGAACTAAACTACTGTAACTGAATAACTGTTACATATTTCATTTTTTATAGGCCAAAAATGCCCTGGCTCATTCTGTCCAGTCAGCACGGCATGACTGTGATCTGCTCAGAGAGCAGTACGAGGAGGAACAGGAGGCTAAATCTGAGCTCCAGCGTGGCATGTCAAAGGCTAACAGTGAAGTAGCTCAGTGGAGATCAAAATATGAGACTGATGCCATTCAGCGCACTGAAGAGCTCGAGGAAGCAAAGTAAATTAAATTAAATGAAATCTACTGCTTAAACGTCCTCACAACTGTAAATAAAATAGAAGCCATGTCTAACTTTTCATTGTTGCTATTAGGAAAAAGCTTGCTCAGCGTTTGCAGGATGCTGAAGAGTCCATTGAAGCTGTAAATGCCAAATGTGCTTCCTTGGAAAAGACCAAGCAGCGACTGCAAAATGAAGTTGAGGATCTCATGATTGACGTAGAGAGAGCAAATGCTTTGGCTGCCAACCTTGACAAGAAGCAAAGAAACTTTGATAAGGTAGAGCAACCACGTCTTTTGCACATTATTTCAGTTACATTTAATATTGTTGCGATGCACCTCACCATAGGTATAATGTTCAATGTCCTAAAGGTCTTGGCAGAATGGAAGCAGAAGTATGAGGAGAGCCAGGCGGAGCTGGAAGGAGCCCAGAAGGAGGCTCGTTCTCTTAGCACAGAGCTTTTCAAAATAAAAAATTCTTATGAGGAGACTTTAGACCACCTGGAGACACTGAAGAGGGAAAACAAGAATCTTCAACGTATGTACAATAATTTACTGAAAAATTTACCTTTTGATTTTGAAGATCATTCATTATGTCCCCTTTTACATAAATAGAGGAGATCTCAGATTTGACTGAGCAGCTTGGTGAAACTGGAAAGACTATCCATGAGCTGGAAAAAGCAAAGAAAACTGCTGAAATGGAAAAATCTGAAATCCAAGCTGCACTTGAAGAAGCTGAGGTAATGTGCTTAACAAAAAAAAAAAAAAACTAAAATATATATATATATATATGTATGTATGTATGTATGTATATATTATTTACATATTATTATGTGCAAACTATCTAATTGTCAGGCAACTCTAGAGCATGAGGAATCTAAGATTCTTCGTATCCAGCTTGAGCTGAACCAAGTGAAAGGGGAGATTGATCGGAAATTGGCCGAGAAGGATGAGGAGATTGAACAGATCAAGCGAAACAGCCAGAGAATCATTGATTCCATGCAGACCACCCTGGATGCTGAAGTAAGGAGCAGAAATGATGCTCTGAGAATTAAGAAGAAGATGGAAGGAGACCTCAATGAGATGGAGATTCAGTTGAGCCATGCAAATCGTCAGGCGGCTGAAGCTCAGAAACAGCTCAGGAATGTCCAAGGACAGCTCAAGGTTTGTTCTGTTACAGAAGTGTAGCATTATGTCTTGATCTGACTAATGAGATCAGAAGACCTAACTATCTCCTGATTGCTTCAGGATGCTCAACTCCATCTTGATGAGGCTTTACGAGCACAAGAGGACATGAAAGAGCAGGTCGCTATGGTTGAACGCAGGAACAACCTGATGCAGGCTGAGATTGAGGAGCTGAGATCTGCTCTGGAGCAGACAGAGAGAGCTCGCAAAGTGGCTGAGCAGGAACTGGTAGATGCCAGTGAGCGAGTGACTCTCTTACACTCCCAGGTAAGAAAAAATAATTTAAGCAATTTTTAAGGAATAACACATAATAAACATCATTTTTAACTTTCTCTCATTTTCTTCAGAATACCAGTCTTATTAACACCAAGAAGAAACTAGAAGCAGATCTTGTTCAGATTCAAGGTGAGATGGAAGATGTAGTCCAGGAAGCACGTAATGCTGAAGAGAAGGCAAAGAAAGCAATAACTGATGTGAGTAGAAACTGTCAACCATGGATTTACACATTTTCATTAACAACAGAAAGTGAATTCTGAGTAAAACATTTTATTCAGGCTGCCATGATGGCAGAGGAGCTAAAGAAAGAACAGGATACAAGCGCTCATCTTGAGAGGATGAAGAAGAACCTGGAGGTTACAGTCAAAGACCTGCAGCACCGTCTGGATGAGGCTGAGAGTCTGGCCTTGAAGGGTGGAAAGAAGCAGCTCCAGAAACTGGAAGCTAGGGTATGTGTCTATACATAGTACATTTATACAGAGTAACACAGACGTAACACTGGCTAATTTAGCAGATGAACGTCATAATTAATGTTTAAAAAATTCGATGGATTAAATTTTGGACATGGACATGCTTTTCAGGTTCGTGAGCTAGAGGGTGAAGTTGAAGCAGAACAGAGACGCAGTGCTGAAGCGGTGAAAGGTGTCCGCAAATATGAAAGAAGAGTGAAGGAACTGACTTATCAGGTACTCCATCAAACAAAAATAGGTATGTAGACATGATAAATGTTCAGATTAAGGCATTACGTTTTTCTGATGCAGACTGAAGAGGATAGGAAGAATATTATTAGACTGCAAGACCTTGTGGACAAACTTCAGCTGAAAGTCAAGGCCTATAAGAGACAGAGCGAAGATTCTGTGAGTCATTTCAAAGTTTGATGAGTGGTATGCGACAAAATATTCTGCATGTGGTGACACTAAACAAGTGTTCATTAATTGACAGGAGGAACAGGCCAACAGTCACCTGACTAGGTTCAGAAAGGTGCAGCATGAGCTGGAGGAAGCCCAGGAGAGAGCTGACATCGCTGAGTCCCAGGTCAACAAGCTGAGAGCTAAAAGCCGTGAATTCGGGAGGGTAAATATCACACTTTTATTTAGTTACTTGCTCAAGCATTTTGTTATCTATTCAAAAACTGTGCATATGTCTAAACCTTGTAAACAAAACCTTGAACGTTATTTTAAAGCACAGCATTGTGCTCATTTCGATAATGCTTTACTTTATTATTTGATTATTTTTATTTGTTTACAGGGTAAAGAGGCTGAGGAATGAACTTCCTGAGGAAGAGAGTGGGCAGAGAAACGAGAACTAATATAATATTTGATTCTTGTTACATGTCCACAAAAACCTGTAACTAATAAAAAAGCTCTTAATTTGAGATGTCTGCGTTTGGTTTTTGTTGGCTACATTTGTATAGACTATATGGTATTTAAAACACAATTGCTTACATCGATATCTTTTTTTTTTAAATGCTAGCCCTACAGGATTTAAAAAAAAAATACAAAATACAGTTAAATACAAGTACCTTGTTCACATCCCAACCCACTGAAGGATGTATAATCCTTCTGTAGAAAAATTTACCAAGAAAAACTGTTGTTTAAAATATTTAAAGCTATGCCATTACTTACCTTAAAACCACATTAACGTCTAGCGATTGACTCACATAATCCAAGCCACATAGACACAGAATTATCTCAAAAAGACTTTAAAAGCCTGCAACAATATTAGAAAAGAAACCCAATGAAGTTAGTAGAGAAGCCCTAGCAATAAACTTATTATATAAACTTAAATAAATGTACTTATTTTATTCAATCTCTCTTCTCGATACAATATTTAAAACCACTAGGGGTTGCTGTGCGCTACTTCTCGCTCTTAGCTGCAGTACAACCGCGTCTCTAGACTCGGTTCTTTCGAGCAGTTCATTTAAAAATACAGGTTCAAAAAGCCGATTCGCGATGGACGCCACGTAGTTCCGTGACGCAAACGCTGAACATATTATTGTTACTAAATCACTTGGTTTAAAATTACGCGTTAAACCAAGTTTTGACTATTGACTATTGACACTACCTTATCAACCATCATTCACTTCAAATCGCTAGCTTATTCATTACAAATCGTTCATTGCGGTTCAGGAACCCCGTGCGACTAATCAACGGACCGTTCTAGGCTGTGTTCCCCAAAAGCATCAAAAGGACGATCAAGGTTTTGGGAAACGCAGCCAAGTTGTGTTCCGCGCACCTTTTCTACCGACTCCCTAAAAGATTCGATTCTAAAGAACGGCTCACTAAAGAATCGGACGTCGCCGGTGGGAGATGAGCAGTGCGTTGGAGATGCGGCAGTTGTCAGGGGAATGGCGTCCTTCAAAAGTCCAGTCAGCTGGACGCTCACTTCGCGATGTACAACTAAGGAAGCTAGCAGATAAATTCTATTGATTACATACACTACAAGACACTCATTACAGGAATTGTGAAGACAATGAATTTCAAAATGGAGCGTTGGCGCAGCCGTTTGCAGGATACCAGAAGCTGCGCAGTTGCTATAATCACGCGTCTCGATGTAAACATTAGAGGGAATGTTGACAACTGGAAGTGCTGAGTAAGCCAGAGTGTCATGCTACCACGAGCAGGAGGTACGCTTATACTGACTAAATATATGTCTTTAAATGTCGTTTAAATGCGCGTCTTTTATAGAGCATATTTTGCTTTCTGTTTGTGTAGTTAAAGCTTGTTACAAAAGTAGCCTTTTTTTAGCAGGTTAGCCAGTCCGCTCTTCTGGGTGGCGTCTGTTTTAATGCGGGATTTTGTCAAATACCAGCTATGGCTGGTGTCATAATATTCTTTTGAAAACAGATTTAAACGGTGTATTTCAAACAGATCGATAAAAGCCTCGTCTGTCAAAATGATGGAACCCCAGGACAATATTGAGGAGGATGACACCGCAGCATCAGCACCATCACCATCATCTCCGCCACCGCGAGCTCTGCCCCGTCAGCGAGTCTCTCTGCAGAAGAGCAGCGTGTGTTCTCGCTCCTACTTCATGGTGGTGATGGTTTTTTTCCACGTGTATATAATCAATGTAATTGCACTTCTGCTCTATGTTCATTATAACAACGGCTCTAACCCGATAACGGCAAACCGGGACTTTACAAGGAGAGACAACAATCATAAAGTTACCGGAGCGTCTAATGCGCAGCCCCCTGCAGACTCGGGCTTCCCTCGAAATATGTATCTTCCTCGCATTGAAGGAATACGGGTAAAGAGTATTAGATGGTTTGGAGCCTAGTGAGTACTGTTATATGCTTTGGTCTTCAAAAACTACAAAGTCTTTTTAATTTTTAGGTGGGACATGTCCAAAAACTGTCACTGGTGCCAGGGAAAGTCCATGAGATGAAGACACTCAGTCTAAAACCCCTTCTGTTTGGTAAAGACATGTTGCTAGAAAAGAATATTTCACCCAAAAAATTAAAACCGTCATTCATGTTGTTAATAACCATATGATTGTCTTTTAATGAAATTTATGCAGATGGTCTATAGTTTTCTTTTTTTAATTTAGTTAATCTTTACCATTTACCATTACCAATCATTTTTATTCTAAGAAAAAAAGTAGTGTCCACACCGCTATTATAACAACAGGAAGAGAATTTATCTTTGGAAAGGAATCTTTTTTCAGAATGATTTTTCTAGCTGATCATGAACTATATAAACAGTGACAGCCAATCAGAATATAAAAGAGCTTGAGCTTTTAAAACAGCAGCCGGCTTAACTGTAAGTGCATGCTTATAATAAAATAAATGTACATCATCCCATTGGTGTGGATGCTTATATTGTTATTGTTCTTGGTGTAAAGAACCTTAATAAAGCTAATAATGTTCTGTCTTCAATGGCCCACAATTTACATCCACAAAAAATGCACTAGTTTCATTAATAAATATGCTTTATTAAGGATTCCCAGTATGCTCAAACATGAATGAA
This sequence comes from Enteromius afrohamiltoni, assembly GCA_034779775.1. Lineage (NCBI taxonomy): Eukaryota > Metazoa > Chordata > Actinopteri > Cypriniformes > Cyprinidae > Enteromius > Enteromius afrohamiltoni. Next base: position 14,233,158 of record JAUYWG010000039.1, on the reverse strand, counting down.
AAAAGATGAATGAGTAGTATCTTTGAGGTCTTTTCTATTTTTGGGTGATCTGTTGAAATGAAAGTTACCTCATTGAGGTGTGCATTGTAAGTGTTTTAGTGTTTGTTGAGTCCTTCATCAACATGAAACATAATTGTGGCTGTGTTTGTGTGTGTTTGCTGCAGAGATCCCTGGGTTTCTGTCAGAGGAGGAGTGTGGTGTAGTTGTACGTCTGGCTCAGCTGAAGGGTTTAATGGAGAGTCAGGTGATGGTCCCTGAAGGTCAAGAGGAACTTAATCAGCAGCTCAACCTCAGTCCTGAGGAAATCTTTAATTTCCTTGACCTCAACCAAGATGGCCAGCTGCAACCACATGAGGTCTGTTGGCAGTTTTCAATGTCTATTGGCACATGGTTTTGCTGAGAAAATGTAATGTTTTGTTTTTATATCTGTTTGTGGATGTTCATTTGCTTTATATGTGTAATCTGTAACTTGATTGCCGTATTTTCTGGTGTAGATATTGACACACTCTCGAGTGAGAGATGGAATCTGGTTAACTTCTGAAAACCTTAAGGAAATCTATGATGGCCTAAAGGTTGATCAAGATGGAAATGGTAAAGACCGAATCTGGAGATTTTATTGCAGCTTAACTGCAGATATCCGATAAGAGAACACTCAAAATATACAAAGATCACAGATTGCCAAATACTTACTCAATTTGAGTGCTCATATGTATGTTTTAAGCATATATATATTTATATATTTAAATCTTTTGACGCAGGTCTCTTAAATTTAGAGGAGTTTAGGCATCTGAAAAGTGATGCCTTTCAGCGTTTTCTGCTTCAGCGTGGAGTGGAGAGGAGCCAGCTGGTGAGGAACAGCAGGCACACCTGGCTCTACCAAGGTCAGGGAGCACATCAGGTTCTTCAAGATCTCCGCAAAAGGTGTCCACCAGTTTCCTTATTTGCTCTCCAATTGTTCACCCATCAAGTGTGCTGACATACAGGTTTTCAAAATCTGCTTATGTGCTTCCTCTATGTATCTCCTCCCGTCCATCCTCTGTTTTGTTTTAATCCTATATCTCTTTTTGTCATTCAAGAGTCACTCGTTTAACACGACTACCATCCTCACTGGTGGAGTTAAGTGAACCTCTACAAGTGGTGCGCTATGAGCAGGGTGGACATTACCACGCTCATCATGACAGTGGGCCAGTGTACCCTGAAACAGCTTGCACACACACTCGCCTTGCTGCCAATACCACCTCCCCATTCCAGACGTCCTGCAGGTAAAACAAAGGTTCAGATTAAGATTTTACATGTAATAATATAATATAATTAAATATTATATATAAGCATTATCACACAATCAAAAATGTATACAGAGCAACAGCATGATTATGAACGTGATTGTTTATATCATGTATTGTTAATATCAATTTAAGTTTTTTGTGGTTTTTTGTTGTTGCAGGTACATCACTGTTCTGTTTTACCTTAATAATGTAGAAGAAGGGGGCGAGACCACCTTTCCAGTGGCAGATAATAGGACTTACGAAGAAGCGGTGTGTCCTATTGAATAAAGCATCTTTCCATGTATTTGTGACTCAAATGCAAGAATTTTGCACAATTTTAAGGACATGTGACAGATGATAATCGGGTGCGTCTATCCACGTGTTTTCCAGTCACTGATACAGAATGATGTGGATCTGTTGGACACCAGGAAACATTGCGATAAAGGCAACCTGAGAGTCAAGCCCATTAAGGGGACAGCCGTTTTCTGGTACAACTATCTTTCGGATGGTAGAGGTAATGAATTTAACTTGTCAGCTATTTTGCAATGCATCGTTTTATTGTTACTAAAATATAGTAAATAAAAAGTACAAGTGCAAGAAAATTCAAAATTAGATGAAGTACTAAAACTATAAAGACAAAACATATAATATACAAACATTTAATAATTTGTTAATAAAAATGACAGAAACACATGTAATGTTAAATTACAAAAATGAAAGCTAGTTAAAAATGTTAACATAAATTATACATAATGCAAATATATATAATATATAATTAAGTAAATAAATGGTAGTGTGTTATATTAGTGTATTGTTAATTGTCTCAAATACTATCTATCTATCTATCTATCTATCTATCTATCATTTTTGATACAAAACATCATGCTGTCGTCTAAAAATGTTTCTAAAAGGTGTTACACAGTTTAAGTGAATGATGAATTTGTGATAAACAACAAACTTGTAGCACTGTAGTTATAGTAGAGTTCAGAAGCATGACTTTCCAATTATAATTTTTTTAATTACAAATTGTATTATTACCACGATTTATCATTACCATGCTTTTTTGAGTGGAAAATGTATCTGAAATATTTATTTCAATTTCAGAATGTCTTTGTTCCCATTTTTCTTATTATAACAATATTCAAGCTGGTATGAACTTTACAAACGCGGGTCTTTAAATGTCATTTTAATGTAGTTTCGCACTTTTTGATTGAGCCCACTGTGAGAGGTCACTGTATCTAGCAAATGTTGTTCATAATTGTGCTGTGCTGCCCTCTGTAGGTTGGGTTGGTGAACAGGACGAGTATTCCCTTCATGGTGGCTGTGTGGTGACACGAGGGACTAAGTGGGTTGCCAATAATTGGATCAATGTCGATCCAGACTACCAGCGGCAGGCACGCTACCAACAGTTTGTTTCTCAACAACAAGAGACACAAGAGCAAGAAGAACTTGTGTCAGAACTGAACTCAGACCAGCACATAGAAAGACACCAAGACCTATAAACACACATAAATCCAGGTACAACAATGCACATATTTACACATTCACTTCTGTGTTAAAATCTATATATAGTCATTCACTTCCTCTTTCACACACACATCCGGACATAGTTAATTGCCTCTGCATCGCTCATAACCCCGAAGCACTGACCTCATACCAACAAACACAAAACACACTCGTCCTTTGTACATTTCCTCCTTTTCAGAATTGAATGAGCTTTACTCAACCTCAGCGGTCCCAGTGTTAGAGCTGGAACTTTTGTTGGGTTGGATTCAGGGAGCATGAGATTTATGCAATTGTGAAAGACAATGCTACTGTTCCTAATGTAGACATTTAAAACATTATTATTTATTTTTTCATGGGAATGCAGCCATATTCGACAACTTTGTTTACATACAGAATGACACTCTACTGTACCTTCCAAAGGTTGTACACATCACAGGTAATTGTTAATGCAGTGATAGTAAATAGAAGTGCATACAAAATGTGTAGCTCTTCCCTGTTTGTGTTTTGACTTGCAATTTTGGTAACTTGCAGTAAATTAACTGCTGTCAGTGTTCAAGCAAACTTCACAGTTGCTGGAAGATGTAGTGTGTACTGGCCAAAGAGTGTGGAAAAATGTATGATATTGCTTTCTACTGAAGTGACATTTACACTGACATCTAAATCAAAAAACACTTAAGGAACGTTATCTGCAGGGAAACAGTCAGTATTGACTAGTTCTGTCAATGGACTACAGGTTAGTTTAATTATAACTATTAACAACAATTATTTAGATGTAACATGTAGTCAGCCTCCATCTCTGCCAGGATGTTTCTTACACTTATTTCCTCTCAGATGTTCCTGAAAAGAAGCATTATAAAGTATTGTGCAAGTAAAACTTGCACAATCTTGTATGATTTGTTTGGATTTCATTTATTTTGTAATGTTTTTTCTTTGTTAATTGCAGTGCATCCAAAGATTGACTGAAGTTAACTTATTTTATTTATTTGTTGGATTGTTGTTGTTAAAATGCACAGAATCACTTTTTGTCAAATAAATTAAACCAACCAATCAGAGACTAGGTTGTAACCTTGTATTTTCTTTATTTTAACATTTGACATTTACAAAGTCTCATAAAATGGTGTCTGCATAATTCATAAAAGTAGTTATCTGTATAATTCACAAAAATCCTTTACTAGTAAAAAAAACATATTAAATACATTTAAAGGCCTGTTTTATAATCAAATGAGGAAAAGAATAAGTAACAGAACTTCAAGAAGACTTCAACTTCAAGAGTTTTAGTTTTTTATATAATTTTAATAAAATGGAAAGAGCTTGTAGAAGAAATCAGATGACGTCTTTTATAGTCGGGTCCCACTTATATCCTAAAATGAAAAGTTGAAAAAAAAAATAAAAATAAATAAATATATATATATATATATATATATATATATATATAAAACATATACAGTATACATATAACTCATGTATACTTTACTGTATACTGTATATGTACTGTATACTGTATTAGAATGTAATATTAGTGAATAAATATATTTTTTTAACCTACCAGAACATTCTCATAGCTGTGCACAATCTCAGCTCCCCGATGCTTGAGACAATACAGAACTGCATCATGCACAGTAGCAAAGACACGTCCTCCTGTGATGACGTCAGAGAAGAAGCCACCACGTTCAAGCTGTTCCACCACCAGTGCTTGGGTGAAAACAAAGCATACCTGAGATTTTCTGTTCCCAATTAATCACTAAATGAAACATTCTAAAACAGTTCATTTTAGTACTCTTACCTTGACAGCCTGCCAAGTAGATATCCACACCAATCTCGTCAAAATCGTGTAATATCTACAGTAAGAGATGGTGATGAAAGCTCGGTTGAACAATGAACTCTCACTTTTCTCTGTGTGGACACTACTTACATTTCTTAGCATCGTAATGGCAACTGTATCAATGAAGTTAGCAGTAGAGAAATCCAAGATGATGGAATGGATGTCCCAGGTCCACTTCCCCAGGGATCCCAGAGAAACCCTCTCCAGGTCCCGGCTTAAAGTGTCCTCGCTGCTAGAGTCCAGAGTGGTGGTGTCCCCATCATGTAGATCTGACACTGACCCCAAGGTGGCAGTGTCAGGGTCAGTGCCCTTAAGGTACATCCAGGTGTGTTGGCCATCAGATGTCCTTACTGTCTCAGGTATTACAAACACTGTACTGTTTTCCCGCTCTCTCCAGCCAAGCTCTACCTCTCTGTGTATGTCTCCATTTGTTTCCATCAACTTCCCTGCTCCCTCTTCCACTGAAAATATAACTTTTTTGGATCGCTGAGAGGCCTCCCTGAAAGCTCTTTTCTGTAAACAATGAAAGTGACAGTTCCCAGAGCAATTATCTATCCTGCAAATATTTGACCACAGATATGTTGCATCGCAGGGTGTCTAAATAGCAACCAAATCATTATAGAATTATTATTTCATAAGTGGCTGTTTTGGAACGCTTATGGTTAGAACACACTAACAATTAAAATTTGAGTGTTATGCTAATGATCACACATATTCACAGCACACATACAATAGATTTCACTTGTTTGCATGCATTATGTGACTGTCTTTTCCAAAAAGGTAAAGCTGCCTTATAATTTGGACAAAGCAGCTCACTGGGTTTTGGAACAACGCATAATAGTACAGAATTTGGCCAAGCTCATGATAATGGAGCAGTAATATCAAGAATATTTATAGCAATTTTATATAATTACCGTGAAAACTATTAGCAGAGATCATCTACCTGTCTTTTAGCCTCTCTTTGTGCTCTTCGCTCTGCACGCCTCTCTCTGCGTCTCTGCTTGGCCTCCTGCCTGCGTTTATAAGTAAGCATTTTCCCAATGTCCAGGCCACTCTATGCATAAACAATGGCAACTGATATGCATTAGCAAAAATAATACAGGTAGACAGTGATTTTTCAACCTTCAAGTGTAGAAAACAAACCATTTTTAGAAGGAATTTAAAATAATAATAAAAAAGTATAATTATTTGACATTGTTCTAGTTTAATGCTTGTTTTGTTTTAATATCAGTAACTTTTAGTCACCTTTTGGATGCCTGACTGAAAATACATTCAAAAAATACTTTATTGTTACTAAGTCCAAATAAAAATATTACCTTTTTTTTAAGTGCCTCAAGATAGAGTTCAGCATTAGCAAAATACATGGTGGCAGAAGAACGAAATATGGTGATACCTGGTACCTCCCTTACCTGCAAAACACAAAGCTCATTTGTAATAGATCTGCGTAGGTATAAATACTGATTACAAAAGGTCACATAGGGGTAACGAAATAAAAAGCTAATTTGCTTTTAAAACTGTCCTGAAATTTGGTAATTGAGTTTAAATAAACATAACTAATTATGCAATAAATGCACAAATCATTACAAATTTACAGTTTAACATTTTAGTGCAGTCCTATCTGCTAAATGGATACATATCCATGTAAATCTAACCTCCCTGTGTGTTTCCACATCGAGATACAACTCAGTGCCAGGGAGGTGTCCTAGCAGTGAGTAACTGGGCCTGAGAGAGAAAGTCATGCGATAAGGTCAGACATGATGCAGTAAGAGAACAGAGCAGATGACAGCAGTGAGAAACACAGCCGAAAGATTAGAAGTATGGAAAGACTCCAACCGTTGAGTTCTGAAGATAACCGTAAGCAGAGCAAAACCCATGGAGGCACCCAGTCCCATATCCAAATTAAAGAGCACAGTGGAGAAATATGTCACCAACCATATCAACTACAAACACAAAAACAGAGCACAGAACTGGATAAGCATGCTAACAAACTAGCAGTCAAGGAAATGATCAAAATAATTAAATATTAGTTATGTTCAAATGAATCTCAGTAAGCATCACTAAATACTTGAAGCTGAAAAAACAGCTTTTATAACTTTAGCATAACTTACCAGATCAATTTTACTACTACGCCACAGTGTGACTATGTCGTAGTACTGCTTGAACATTCCCTTCAGATTCACAAATACAATGGCGGCAAGAACTGCCTAGACAGACACACACACACACACAAAGAAATGTCAATTGTAGTCATGCTTTATTTATAGCTCATACCAAAATAACAAATCTAAATAAAGCACAAATTGATTGGTAATCTAACTAACAGACCTCACAGAGGACTGTTGGCACATACCTTGGGCAGCTCCTGAAAAAGTGAGCCTAACTTCAGTATCGTCACTAGCACTATTACACCAGACACTACTCCTGCGATCTAAAACAATCCGACGTGATGAACAAACATGTACAAATGCATGTATTATTGCATTTAGAAATTGCAATTGTCTTGCCTGTGTCTTGCCTCCTGTGGTTTCCTGAATGAGACTCCGAGACATTGAAGAACAAACTGAAAAACACTGGAAAAAACCTCCAACTGCATTACTAAGACCCAAAGCCACCAGCTCCTAAAACACAGTGAGAGAAAGACAGAGATCAGCGGTGCAGTGACATTATCTGTTTATCGATACGTTTTATTTTGATTTACCCACCTGGTTGCTCTCTACTTTGTAGCCATGTTTGAGAGCGAAGGTTTTGCCCAAAGAAATAGAAATTGCATAACCAACAATGGCCATAGCAAAAGCGTCCAACACCACCTCAGAAAAGACATTGGTGTTTGGAATGCTGGGAGGCTGAAGTCTGAGAAAATACGGAATAACTACAATAATGCATGTGTTATAATACAATTTATAAATTAAAAAAACTAGTGGTGCTTGTCATGACATTGCCCTCCCAAGCACCATTAAAAAATATACTTTATATTAAAAAACAAAAACAAAAAACTCACCCACTTGGGATCTCACCAACAACTGATATCTTATAGGTTTCATTCAGTCGAGTGTAGAATGATATTATTGTCGCCACTACAATCTAGCATAAAAATATAAAACATTTTATGAGCGAAGAGTAAAAAGATGTTAATGATTCCTATGAGGTGAATGGGAGCCAGACAAGTTGCAGTTAATTATTGCTATGTGATGAAGAGAGTTAAAATGCTGACTACTCATTTTAATAACAGAGAGGGCATTGAGAACAAGCACTACTGATAGATACGCTGAGTCACTGAATAGTAAAGATTAAATGAATCCTATAAAACACAAATAGCACAATAATGGATAGGACTGAATCAAATAATGAAGAAGGAAAGCAGACGGTATTCTTGTTGACTACATACAGTGCAGAGCTCCACCGGAATAGGCACCAGTAGCTTTTGCTTGAGAGCAGCGTTAAGCTCTTTGGCAGTGATGAGAACCACAATGGACACAACACTGGCCAGCAGAGTTGGAAGATGAGTCTCTGGCAACAGCATAAACAAGTCTGCTAAAATCTGCAGAGAAATTACAGAGATTTATAGTTTATGTCTGTATGCATATCCAATTTGCATGAATTTGATTGTACTCACATAGACAATAGACAGCGGTCCACTGAAACGCTTAGGTGAGACTCCAAGGATGTTCTTTAACTGGGCTACTACAGCATGAGTAGAGGCAGCTGTGGTATAACCTCTGACCAAGGGCTCTGAGAGATACGTACCAACAAACCCAAACTGCACCAAGCCTAATACAACCTATGAGTGAGAATACAAGATTGTAACTGAGAAAACAGACAATGTAATTCATGTGATCTAAATGGACCTCTGTATACAGTATAATCTTGTGGGTTATCATATATACATTTTTGTGTGTAAGCAACAGCCCGTGTTTATATGTGTGTGTGATTATCACCTGAATAATTCCTCCCAGTACAGTGGCAGCAGCAGCAACCTGCACTCTGTAGTAGTCTCTAGATATGATATCCACCTCCTCGGTCACATTAGTGCCATTGTAAATAAGGAAATCTGAATCGGGGGCCAGTCTCTCTGTCACACTGCCGATCATAATACTGAGGATGGTAAATGTGCCTATGTGAACACATGAATACAAGTCAAAGCTTTATGAGCAACAGACAGAAAACTTAACAGTTCAAGCAAAATTTATACAGAAAACAATGCATTTTGATTTAAATCAACTGAGGTTAATGCGTTTCAGCAGAGCTCAAAGATAAATAATCTCACCTATAGATATGTGTCTGGAGGTCCCAAAAATAAAATAAGTTAATGGAGGATAGAGGGATGTGTAGAGACCAAATACTGGAGGCAACGATGCAAGCAAAGCATATGCCATTCCTAAAACAAACAAACACAGCCACAAATGGTTTAAACAGCCACAAATAGATTACATTATAGGTCATTAAAAGCATGCTTTCACCTTGTGGAAGGTGCATGATGCCCACACTGATGCCAGAGATAAGGTCTGGCATGCCATAATCCCAGATGGAGTAACGGGGCAACCAGGACAGAACAGGCAAGAAACCAAGAATATTTCGTTTCAGTCTTGGTGCAGAACAGCTGGTATAGAAATATAGAAATATAGGAAAAATAAACATAGATTGGTGGCAGTGCTGCCTTAGTTCTTTCAAACAAACATTTCCTTTAATGGCTGTACCTGAGTGATTTCTTCAACCGATGAGAGATGGGAAGGTTGATCTGGGAAGGGTCCATTCTCTGAGATCGCTCTTTCAGCTTCTGTTCATCTATAATCTCTCTCTGTACGTTATACTCTGTATGTCCTGAGTCCATTTTCTTTATTTTGTACTATATAATTTTTGTCAAGACTTGTCAAAACCAAAAACTTATTCTGACCTCAGTCTCAATAAAACCTCATAAGACTTTCTGAATGTTATCTGTAATTTACCTCTAAACCTCTGAGGGTTATATAAAGGGAACATAATGGGGTTAGTTTGTATTAAAAAGAGGCTGTGCTTTCTAACAATAAGTAACCTGAGAACAAGTAATAGCATATATTAATTTAAATAGATATTTACAATTTTTAGAAGAGTTAATAAGGCAAAATAAGGAAACAGAAATATTGCCAATGTGCATGTCGTTATAGTCATTATATAAAAAATTAACTATTTTCAGCTCATTATACTGTCTTATTTTAGTGCAAATGCTGACTCAGACTTTTCTCTCTTGTTCATTAGTCGCTAGTTTTTGAACTAATGAACTTCAATGGAAACTTTTCTGTTCCGGTAAAATTTTCCATTGTGTTGTGCAACATATTATGAATTGATGACTTAAAAAAAGAGGACAGGAAGAGATGTTGTGAAGCCATTAATCCTGTAACACTGAAACACATGAAGTGGTCCTTAAAAGGGCTTAAAATAAATGGTATGGGTTTGTACCGGGGGGTTAAAGGTTTAACGTCTCTCCTCTGTGGTTAATATATTAATTAACAATTGAGTAGACTAGAGTTTAGGGCTCTGTACCGATATGTTCCTACAACAAAAAAAAAGCTACAACAAAAAATCATTTCAGAAAAATTGTATGAAAAAAAGTCTTTACATCACTATGTCACATGTTGGTTTAAACATGGCACATTGTAGAGTTCAGGCACATTTGTGTGTTTATTATTGTGCAATATTAAAAAGTAATACTTAAATTTAATAGTTCTGCTTTATTAATAATAAGATAATTCTTACGTTCAGAAATAGCTATAATTGCATCAAAAGGAATGGTTAAGATCCTGCATTAAGGAACAAATGTTTATACACATAGATCATAGAATGTGTAGTCACTTTAAGAGAATGATGGGGTGAAATTTGACCTCAACTCTCATGTACTGAGGACCTTTGCCAGATTTAATTTCAGAAATACAAAAACATAAGCAATGCAAAGACACTAAGCAAAATTACAATATATATACATATACATATATTACAAAAAAACCTTCTAAACATACTGTAATATCAAGTAATGTTCAGTGTTCAACAATACTTGTTGAATGTTTTTTCTGTTCCCCCCTTTCGGTAGTTTGACAAATCATGGTCTATAATTAGAACTGTTGCTTAGCTGGAATGGGCATGGAAGGTTAAGCATGCTCCCTCTCCCAGTGTTTACTGTCAGGCACAGGGCAGCCAGCGTGTTTGTGTCGGGTGTGGGTAATGGACGATTGTTGCCTTCAGGCAGACACCACGGGAAGCCAGAGATCTGGTACGATTCACTGTTGCATGTGCTAATATAATGGAATAGACTTCGCTTGTTGCCAGTAATGTGACTGATACTGCCTTCTTTTGACATGTCAGGGCATTGACCTGTTTAGCACTGACCCTTTAGCAAGATAAAATTATTGGTGCGTCAAAATGAACTCGATATAATTCCGGGGACTTTCTGTTAAAGGGTGCACTGTTATGTTATCATTTAGCTGCATTAGCTAATAATTTGTTTTTATCTCTTCAGATACTACTTTTGAAGGACCTCCAGGATGTATTTAGGCTAATAGTGAGACTAGTTTTAAGCTGTCAAGAGACAAAAGAAAAGAAAACAAAATGGATTTGAGAGCCAAGCATGGTTTGACACTGTTGGAACAGCTAAATCGAATGCGGGATGCTGAGCAGTTAACAGATGTGGTTCTAGTCGCTGAAGGTGTTAGCTTCCCATGCCACCGTGCGGTGCTTTCCGCCTTCAGCCCCTATTTTCGTGTAATGTTCACCTGTGGCCTGCGAGAGTGCACCAACCGTCAGGTGGTATTAAGAGACATGCCGGCCCCAAGCCTGGCCCTTCTGCTGGAATACATGTACAGCTCCAATCTTCCACTCACTGCAGCCAATGTGCAGGGAATCTCTGTTGCCGCTTTTCTTCTACAGATGGACGATGTTTTCAGTCGTTGTCATAACTACATGATCGACAACATGGATTCTTCCAATTGCCTGGGCATCTATTATTATGCCCGTGATCTAGGGGCAGAAGAGCTGGCCGACCAGGCTCAGCGCTATCTGCGACAGCACTTCACCGAAGTGTGCCTTGGGGAGGAAGTGTTGGAGTTGGAGGCACACCAGTTAGGGGCATTATTGGGCTCAGATGATCTCAATATTTCACGAGAAGAGAGCATTTTGTATGTGGTGATGCGCTGGGTGAAGTACCGTCCAGGGGATATAAGCTCAGAGGAAGAGAACCGGGCCAGGCACCTTCCAGAGCTCTTAAAGAAGGTACGTCTTCCACTGGTGGATGCAGATTACTTGAAGGGGACCTTGAAACGGAACACGGCTCTTCTAGCTGATGCCGAATGTCTTCAGATAATGGAGGAAGCAGTTGAAGCAGCGAGGTTGGATTCAGATGCTCCACCTCGTCGACTGAAGCTGCGATATGGCATGGAGACCACAGATCTCCTGCTCTGTATTGGTAATGATGGAGGAGGCATTCGCTCACGTTATGGAAGCTATACAGAACGTAGCTTCTGTTATGCTCCCAAAACAGGACGGACTCTTTTCATCACCTCCCCAAGATACGGTGATGCACTTGGATATGTCTTTGCTGGTGTGGTAACTGAAAGGAATGACATTATTGTCGCAGGAGAGCTGGGAGCAAGAAGGATGTCAAGACAGAAAGAAAGAAATGTTGAGATTTTCATGTGAGGCTTCAGCAGGAGAAAATGACAATAATACTACATATGCTTTCAACATCAAATATATGCAGGAAAATCTGTTCATTAGAGTAACTAAAATTAAGATTAGAAATTGATCTAAAATCTATCACATTATTACAGACAGTACAAGGTATTAAAGACAAGTGTCTTACATTTTATATGTCCCTTTCAGGTACAACAAGGAAGCCCAAGGATCCTGGAAACACTTGAGCTCAGCAGAGTATCGTGACTCTTACGCTTTGGGCTCTTTGGGAGAAAACCTTTATCTGATTGGCGGTCAAATGAAGCTAAAGAACCAGTTTCTCATCACAAACAGTGTCGAGCGTTTGTGTCTGCAGGGTGGACCATGGCGTAGCGCTGCCCCTCTGCCCATGCCACTGGCCTATCACAGTGTAGTTCGGATGAAGGGCCGCCTGTATGTTCTCGGGGGACGGACGCCACAGGTAATAAACCGAAAAAGTGCAACTTTGTCATCTTCATGGTACAATCTGAAAATATATTACACAAGAAGGGAATGTAACATTGATTGTGAATGAAATAAATCACTATAATTTGGAAAATAAAAACAAGTGGGGATAATAGTAACTGTCTTTTTATCGCCTTCTCTCTTTCACTATAATGCACCTGTCCTGCCATGTCTCATGAATGACAGTCATACCGCACAGATGACGAGCCTGACCGCATGAGTAATCGCCTGCTTGAATATGACCCAGAAACCAACAAGTGGAGTGAACTTGGCCCTATGAAATATTCAAAATACCGTTGCAGTGCAGTCACACTCAATGGGGAAATCTATGTTCTGGGTAAGAATGTTAACAGGATGAGTACAATGTGATAACTTAGTTTATTTAAAAGATCAGTTTTTGTGATTGTGGGTTAATATTTCCATACAGTGAGACCAGTGGATTACCTTAATACTGCTCAACACAAGAAGCTTATGACAGTAGTCCATCATTACAATGGTTCACTTGCTTTATGAAACCATAATTTCAACTGTATGAGACACTGATTTCATTCTTACACATTATTGCTTGTTTTAATTTTATATTTGTTAATTCACCTTAAGGGGCGTAGCCCATGAATGAATTTCAGTCTCCTCCTGCAGGTGGTATTGGGTGTGAAGGTGTGGATCGTGGCCAATCACGTCACTGCCTTAATGTAGTAGAGATCTACAACCCTGATGGGGATTTCTGGAGGGATGGTCCTCCTTTACCATGGCCTCTCCTATCACTTCGCAGCAATGCATCTAATGCTGGTGCTGTTGATGGAAAACTTTATGTCTGTGGATACTACAAAGGAGCTGGTAAAATATGCATTGCAATACCAGCATCAGTTCATTTACTGTAGCCTTTATCCTGATGTTAAAATCATGCAATCAAAAAAAAATTTTTTAAACCCTATACAACATTTAATTAAACATGTACTCTGCTCTTTTCCAAGATCGCCATGACACCATCACTAAAGACATCCTGCAGTTGGATCCCTGGGAAAATGTATGGACTGTGGTAGCAAAGCAGGCTTTGATGCATGACAGTTATGATGTGTGCTTGGTGGCAAATCTGAATCCTCGTGGACTCATGCCCCCTCCTGCTGACTTGGTAGAGGAATGACAACAGAAATTAAAAATTCCCAAGAAAAATGAAAACTGTAGATATAGGGAGAGAAAGGCTTGTATAAATAGTTATGAAATTATTTTAATTTACAACGTCGGAAGTGCATTTTTAATCATAAATGTTTTACATTTTTGGATTTCATATATAGCTGAGGTATATAGAATGAGTTAAGATATGTGTTGAAGGTTTTGAGATACTCTCACATCATTTACAGCTCAGATTAAGTAACACTCCAAGAAACAGTGCTAAAATATGATGTTACTTTATTAGCAAAGTAAATAAGTATTGCTGAGTTGCACAATATGGTACATGTACTGTAACTTTAAGCAGCCAATGCAAATTATTAAACATGTTAATTTCTGAAACTTTAAACTTAAAAAAAATGAATATATTTTAAAACAATTTTATTCCTATTTATGTTACACAAAATATTTGCCCAAAATGTTGGCAAGACAAATTATGCTCAAATTTCCTGACTATGACATGCCTATGTTACAGAATGTGCTTGAATGTTTAGAGTCATACAGAATGAAAAAAAAAACCTCAACAAAATTCTTTCAGATGTAAAAAAATTGTCTTTATGTTTTTATAATCCATACTTCAAAAAGAATCAATAAGGTAAAGCAACAGAAGAGGAACATGTCTATATCAAGGAAAGTGGTTAGAGAACAAGGTATGCATGTTCACAGGCAATTTCAAGTTCTAACTTTAAAGTGTAATCAAAATACAGTATAGAAGTATTCCGCATCTTATTCTTAGTCATTAGTGAAGTCAAAAAGCTGCGAGAGGAAGTCTTCTCCTTCTATGACACTAGCTTTTGGTTCAGACACCACATTTTCCCATTCAGACATCTTGTATTCCACCATTAATTGGGAGCTGTCTGTGTCTTCAGACCACAAACTGAAAGGGTTTAGTGGTTGTTCAACAACCCATGTACTGGCTGGTGGTATGGTGGCTTGCTGCTGTAGTTTTAAGCGATTCTCTGCAACAGACTTGTTGGTCATGTTCCAGTTGTCACAAAGAGAAGCCAAAGGTACTCTGTCTTTTTGTTCACACTGAAGATCTTCATTCTGCTGGCTGAAATTTGCTTCTTTTTTTCTCACCTCCTGTCTTTGTGGGAGAACCAGGGCTCTCTTTCTGCCCCTATAATTCAGTGGTTTTTGGCGCTTCTTAGGTACTTTCATTGGTGGCATCGCATTAGTGACAAATTGGTTCTCTCTCAAATGCACTGGTTTTACAGTCTTCAGGTCTACATACTGTCCTCCATGGTCCTCTATGGTCTCAACTAATTGTGTGCCCCTCAAACTCTGCGGAGCACCAGGAGAAACCTGCTCTGTGACTACTGTCTGCTGTCTTTCTTCAGGCAGAACTTGTGCGTTTCTGTTTCGTGTCTTCTGTGTTGTAAGTGGACACTGGTTCTGCT
This sequence comes from Enteromius afrohamiltoni, assembly GCA_034779775.1. NCBI lineage: Eukaryota > Metazoa > Chordata > Actinopteri > Cypriniformes > Cyprinidae > Enteromius > Enteromius afrohamiltoni. The sequence goes on along the minus strand of JAUYWG010000039.1, from coordinate 14,217,856 downwards.
CTGCAGCTTTTCCTGAATAAATGACAGACCTGTTGCATATCATCTTGCTCTCCTGTACTTTTTTTTCAGCTGAAATGACACAGAACCCCTGTAATAAACCGGGTGATGTCTGGACCTCACTGTCAATCATTCTAGCAGAGCCAGGTCCTATCATTGGCTTGTGGATAGAAATCAATGTGCTAAGCTGAGACAGAATTTTTCCCAGCATGCCCTGCTCCTTGCTTTGCTCTGCTTTCAGATGTTCCAGATCCTGTTTGAGGTTAAGTATGCCTGAGCTCAACTCGTTTACAGCCACACGGCTCTATTCAATAGGAAATAAATGTGGCTTTATTACCAGTGCCATTATAAAATACATTATTGAAAACTTTGCATCAATCGTCTTTGTTATACAGTATGTGCAGTCCTTACCTTGGCATCCCTGTCTCCCATTTCTATTTGTGTTTGGCTCTGCAGAGTCTCAAACTGACATGTTATACCTTCTTTCACACTGTTTAAATAACCTTCAACTGCAATAAACAACGTAATGTCATAGGTTATAAATAAATAACAATTACAAGTTTACATTTTTTTTTTTTTTTAATGTGTATCTGATCAAAAAGCATCTTTAATAATATAACATCTGTGTAATTTAGGGTACCAGTATGGGCTTAACTGGTAAGAACCATCTGCATATAGTTAAAAGAATAAAGAAAACATAGTGAAAAAAACATACTTGTTTTTGAAAAAGTATCAAATTTTTCCATTACAACTTTGGTTACGTCATTACTTCCATCAATGCGATTTAACAAAGTCTCTCTGGTCTAAAAGGGAAGAGGTAAATCAATTATAGTTAATTATAAAACCATGACTTTGTGCAATATAAACATTCTAAATGTGTTAAGCACGTACAATGCACACACATGTACAATGCTTACATTTTTCAGAGATTCCTGCAGTTGTAGAATTCCATGAGTGAGAATTTCCCTAAAAAGGTAAACGTTTATATTAAACAATGTGTTGGGATGAACCAAAGCTACGCAAATAATTGCAACAGGAAACTAGAATACAATAGTTTTTCACTGCACTAGGAACAGACTGATTACCTTTCATATTTTTCTTTGGCTTTTCTCTTCTCCTCCTCAAATTTGTCCAAATTGCCAACAAATTTGCTACTAGTGAAGTTTGAGATTTTGCCATCACAACCAAACAAAAACGGCTTGGAACTATAACTGCTGGACATCATCATCATTTCCTTCATCTGTAGAGGAATTACACAATTTGGAATTAATATGAAATTTTAAATATCATAACAGGGCTGCACGATTTGGGAAAAATGTCACATTGCGATTATTAAGGTCAAAATTGTGATTTGCGATTGTGATACGATATGTAAGTGGTTTGACTCAACTTGCTTCTTATCAAGGAAAATGCACACACAGATGACTAATAATGCAGAAATCTGTATTTCTCAACAGAGATACAGTATACAGTGCAATCTAGCAACAACAAATTAAAACTAAATTGTACAAAATTAAACAACAAGTAACATCTTTACATTACTGAATGAAATTACATTAAAATAAAATTAAAAAGTCAAAAGTACAGATAAATAAAAAACAAATGTCCATTTTTATATTTTTACATGTTGTCCCAAAACATTTAAGCAGCATGTAACATATACTTAGTATATTTCTTTTGGTATCTCTTGTCCAGTATGCCAATCATTTTCTCAAATCCCTCTTTGATAAAAGTGCGTTCACACCTGAGGTGACTTGGGCGAATATATCTCGCTATTCGCGTGTACTTGGACGCTTGAACATGTCGAGTTTACGCCGGTTTCACACTGGTACTGCACGTGATAGCAGGGGGTAAGCAGCGCGTATTTTTCCGGCGCCCATGTTAACGGATGAGCACAAGCTGCAGTATGAAAGCGCAATTGGCACGCGCAATGGTCATGCTCTTCATACGCGCCGCTTCCGCGCTGTTTCTGCAAGCAGTAAAACAAGCGTGTTTAACGCGTCGCTTAATTCGCGCGATCTCTAATTGCCTCTCTACATTGACTTAACATGTAAATGACTCGCGCTTAACGCTTCATTCGCGTCTGGTGGGAACGCAAGAATGAATGTCTTGTAACGTCCACAAATGCATTTATTTATGTAATATAATCACAACATTTTCTGTAAAGTAATCGCATAGGCTGACATCGCGACTGCGATATGATTACTCCTGCAGCACTATATAAAAACATTTTACAGACTTGTTCACAATAACATCACATTAATTTTACCAAATAAGCCTGAAATATTTACCTCCTGTGAGGTATGCTGAGAACCTCTGCTCTGTCCACTCATCTCCTGAGTAAACCCTTGTGAATTGTCAGGCCATATTTGAGATCCCAGAAGAAATTGGGAGTCACTCAGGCTCGAGTAGTCACTGGTTCCCGGACCCTTACCAGTTTTTATCCCACTATTTAACAAACAGAATACACATAAACACCACATTATTAGGTCCCATTTAAAGGTAATTGATTGAGTAAGGTTAAATAATAGTAAAAGTTAGCTGACAAATTCTCTAGTAAGACGTTACCCAGAAGTTGCAGGGATATTCAACATCTCCTTTATATTCCAGACATTGGGCTTCATTTCCAGACATTCAGTGTCAACACATTCATTACCACTGAAAATAATGATCATGAAATCAAAACTACTGCAAAAGACTTGTGTTTTTATCTAAACACTTGTTTTCAAAAATATTCTACAATTTATATGAGCGAAAGTCAAATGTCAAAAATGAGGTCGACGTGAATAAAAGCTCAGCTAGTTTTCATGACTGACTAACCAGAGAAAACAACCACTAGTTAATTTCAAACAAGTGATACTTACCAGAAATATTATTGTTTGATATGCAGTAATGATTCTGAAGCAACGTAAATCAATTCTGGCGCGAGTTGACGCTGGCCGTTACAGTAACACGTGACCCCTGACAGAATGCACCGCGGTGGTTTTCCCGGGCTACAGAATTGAAATCGAAATTAATAATGTTTTTTTTTTTAATCGTTATTTAAAAATATATATATCTTTTTAACATTTTTTTTATTTACTTTGCAGTTTTTGCATACATCTAATGTAGTTCCTTATGAAATAACAATTTACACAAATTGCGTGTTTATAATGACATTGTGATGGCATTGTACTGTGTCTCTCAAAGACTGCAGCTAAATCTGCTAGTTATAAGCTTGCTGCATTAAAAAGCTTAGTGTGGTGCTAGTCTAGGGTTACCGACTAGTCTTTTTTATCGCACTAGTGCAACAACATCCTCCAGCAGGTGTTGTGGTTTACCATAAACCGAGTCGCTGTTGGGAGCTAATAAACTGTATCCTAGCAACCAAAACCACGAAAGCCTATTACTTACAAAATAAAAGTCATAGAGTTTAGAAAACGGCTCATTCTGATACTGTTCTCTCACATTTGACCATTAATTTTATCATGAAAATACACCGACAGGCTTTTGAGTAGACATAAAATCTGTATACTTACAACGATATTAACTTCTAAGATCGGTTTCTTACATTATTTAATAAATGGAATGCGCATCACAACCTGAGTTTTAATTAATAATAAAAACATACAATAAAAGCTGTCTAATAAAATACAGCAAGGAAAGACTTGTATTTTGGCAGTGCGGTTTATTGATCAGGAAGTAAAGTCCTGTTGTCAACAGATTTGTGACACATTAAAACTTGCGCTTCCAAGGTAAGTTCACGTGTTTATTATCATCAAATCAATATTATGTCGTCGGTGAACGAAACAGTAACGGCTTCTGTATTATTTATAGACTGTTTTTTATCATGGTATCCTAGGTATCTATACAGCAAGCTAAAGTAATTAGCCAGCTGCTCAGTAAATAGACTGTTGAAGAACTTGTTTGGTGGGGTAGCTTGTTTGTCGTACAGCATGCCTTTATAACTGGTGGTAAAATGCCATTTACATATACACCCACCAACCGAGGAAATAAATCTGCATTAATGGTGTAGAATTAATCGTGGTAATAGTCGTGAGATGAAGAGCTGTGCAGGGCTCTTAGCCCTACACAACCCTTGCACCACTCCTACAGTATTTACATTTATAAAATGACATGTTAAATTGAACAGAAAACAGCTTACCTCCAACTGTGGCATTTTAGAACATAAGCATAATGGGTTTCAATCCATATTGACTCCATCTAACCCACAGGAGTAATCTCATCATGAGTAGAGTCTACTACGTCCTCAGTGCTGCTCTGTTTGTGTTAGAAATTCCAGAGACCAAGGTATCTCTTGCTTTTCTCTTCAGGAGATTTTTTTCACACAACATTTAGTATGTGAGAGCCATAGTTATTGTGAATAAATTGGCTACTGTATTTCCGTTCTCTAAAACAATTTATGATCTCTTCCAATCTTGATGTATTTTGGATTTTTCATGTGTTTCAGGCACTGCTAGAAAACTCCAATGTTCCAAACTCCAACTGTTGTGAAAAAGTAAAGAGAATGAATGAAACCTGTGCGAATATTACACTATGCGAGCCTGGTATGTTTCTAAAGTAAATTCATTAATAGAATGCATGGGGTATAACTTATTTATTTTGTAACTGTGACTCCTCCTCTAGGGCTCCTTCAAGTTCCAGATAATAGTACAACATTTTGTTTATACTGTGACTCAACGGAGCAGGAAAATTCAACTTTACTTAACAATAGTAAGTGTTGCGACATTGAGGAATTTACTCACCTTCAGGCCATTCAAGATGTAGATCCATTTGTGTCTTCATCCAAACAAACTTGGATGAAATTTAGCATTGCATCACTTGCTATACCAGTGGATCCTCTGCAGTGCATGGGTGCCATCAGAATGAGAATCCAAAGAGCTGATAAAAACAACACAATAATCTTACTCCACATAACTCCAGCCCATCAATTAACATTTTGTGAAGTCAAAGCATTCTTGTAACAAACACATTTAAGATATTTTTTATTTACTTTCTATTATTTATATATATATATATATATTTGATATTTGTATTTATTTGTTTTTGATCTTCCTCTAGCAAGGACTAGTCACACAGTGATTGGTAAGTTACTAACATTGTTTAATGATATGGACAGTCCACAAAAAAAGCAGCTTTAAAATCTTATATATATTGATTTGCACTCGGGAATCTCATCTTCTGTGCAATGTATCTGTAATGGCAGGTGGTCCAGGTATAGCAGCTTCTGTCCTTCTAGGAACTCTACTGATCAGCCTGGGTCTCATCCTCTCGGTTGCATCTTTCTTTTACCTTAAGCGTTCCAACCGCCTCCCTGGTGTCTTCTACAGGCGCAATAAGGGTAAAAAAAAGGGTCATAAAACCATAAATATGTAAATCAGTTAAAGCTTTGGTTGACTTTGTTGCAAAATTGTCTTATTTTATATTCCAGCTTTTATATTCCAACCAAGTGAAACGGTAAGACATCTAAACATTTTAGTTTAAATATTTTTGATGTTATGTAAACACCATTGTTTGGATTCCAAAGTACTAACTTGTTAATTTTTCTAAAAAGGCTGTCATGATTCCTGCAGCTACATCTTCAGGTAGGAGACACTACTGTATAATGTGTTGTAAATTTAATGAAAGTTCCAAAGTGGTGGTGCATTCTAAATTTGAACTGTGCTAAATTCCAAAACATCCGTTAGGATTATCTTTGTTATTAAAAAAAGAATTACTTGTTCTGTTTAATATATGGTGTAGGTTATTATTCGTATCTTTTCAATCATCTACAGTTCGCAAGCCAAGATATGTCAGGAGGGAAAGGCCGTCTGCAACATCAGCATCCAGCAGTGCTACTGTGTCAACAGGGGCAGTAACCAAGGTATACAATGTGTGAACAGCCTCCAAGGGCTAGCTATGGGCCCCCCTTTTAAAACAGGAGTTTGTCCTATAGCACTGTTTTCTTTATAGGATTTACTTGTGAATTTTTCCTTTGTCGGCTACATGAAGAAGTGATATGTCTTGATGTAGGCTTTATCTTGGTAACCTTTTCTTTTCACTGAAGCCAGTTATTTATTTCTATTTATATATTTTTTTTAAGAGACCAGGTGTTGCACTACTAGAGTATTTTTGATTGTTAAGCTATAATTCAGTCTAATAAGTTGTTTTTCAATGAATTTTTGTAATGTTTATATTTATTACCAGTATTTTTGTGTAATATTGTACTTTTGAATCTTGTGACACTGAAACTAGGATCCCCAAAAAAAACCTTCTGCAGTTAGTCATATTTGCACACAACCTACTCCTCAAACCTTGTCAAAGTACAAAAAATAAATATATAAATAAATTCACATATTTACCATTCAGCTAAAATTGTTTATACCTGTATACACAAATAATATTTTTTCTATGAATTCTATTCCATTTGCACTTATTAATGCCATATACATATGCTGCAAAAGACCCTGTATGAGCACTGAAAATACTCCTGGCTTGGGTTGCAGTGTTAATAGCATATTCATGTTCTACTAACAAGTGTGCATGAAACATCCTCCCGCTAACAATGCCACATTCCTTAATATTTTCAACATAAAGGATTTCGGTTTGCACCAAAAGTTAATGATCATGATAAATTCAAATTTGCTAAGCCTTAAAGTTGCAAACTTGCTGTTAAAACAAAATGTATAAACAAAGTTGTGAAAAACTGTTGCCAAACATAGTTACCTACTGTATTTATCCCATCTTTCCATTGTGTAAGACAAAGTGCCATTACGTGAATGAAGACCTCACATCACATTTTTGTTTTTGTACATTTTATACTCAATTTGAATGTAAAATTATGAAATTGATCTTGTTTATTGGCTGGAAAACAAACATACAAAAAGCTTGATATCATTGTAGTGTTATAAACAGAGTGATAAACTGGTATTTCTTTAAAATGAGTCAAAGTCAGTTACTTTTTTACTTTATTTTGTAGTTGTTTATTGCAAATAGTGGCCTTTAAAAAGCCATATTATGTCCTATGCCTATATATATATTTATGTTTCTGTGTATTTTTTAGGTTTTCTCATTTGTAATAATGGTTATGTTTGGATTATTATTATTTTTTCTACGCATTTTTACTTTATTTTAGCAAGGGTATTTGAACATTGTTTTGTGAAGTTTAAAACCCTTAGTATGCTGGATTAAGCAAAAGTTAGCAATGTTTACTTAAGGTTGAAGGTAAATGATGTGGTTTCGTGGGGATACATCTAAAATATAACAATGAAATTCAACTTATTTCTCATGTCATTTTATTGGCTGTCGTGCAGCAACTGGAAAACATGTCAATAGATTTTGCATACAGTATGAATTATGTTTAGATGGATGTTGACGAACTTCTTTCGTATGTTGATGTCCTAACAGATTGAGTATTGATCACATATTGAATCATATTTGATGAAAATGTCAGTGTTTACAGAAATAAAAGATATTTTGATTTATGAGAAACAATTTGCTTGTATTGTAAAAACTTTATATCATTGCAAAATATGATTTAAAAGTGATGCATTCTGCACAAAATAAACAGTCCATGTGGTGACTGAGGTTGATCATTATCAATAAAGACTCATTTTCAATATAGAGCTTACGGGAAGTGGTAGAGTAAGGTTGGGCATGGGGGTTATAAAACCCTTGCATTGTAATTGCTGGCAAGTATTTTTATTGTGTTATCTGTAGAATAATTATTAAAAGGGTAAAATATTAGGTTGGACTTACTCCAGTTTCCAAAAACAGTTTCAGGAAACAACTCCTGTGAATGTGACCAATCACCAGTTTACATCTGTCTTTGGCAAACAGATGGAGGGACTTTGATCCCATTTACCTATAATATTATTATCACTTCCTTATATACCTACAGTAGTAGATCAGAAAAACAAATTCCATGTGACTGTCTTTCCATTAGCGCAGTCCTCTGTGAGATTTTTGTCATGCCTCACTAGTTAATACAATTGCAAATATACACATTTCTAAGGGATTACTTAAAGTATTCAGCAACAGCAACAACAACAACGATTGGCACACTGTAAAATAAAAACACAAGTTACTGCAACATACTCTAAGTGGGAATAAAAACGTGACTCTTATTGCACATGTAAACATATCCCAGCCATTTTCCTTATACCAGGCTGTTTATCTCCAAATGAGACAGGGAGTGGCAATATAGTCAATCAACAGTCATATGACTTATGAAAATGGTTTGAATTTATGACTGATTTCTCTGGTATTATGGTTTTGTTATGCACGTGCAATGTCTTATCAGTTTCCATAATTATTGCTTTTGTGAAACCAGATGAATAACAATAAACACGGAGACTGTTGAAGTCTGTCAGCAATGTTTCGTAGAGAATTCCATTTGTGTTAAAGAGACAGTCCACCAAAAATAAAACTAGTTACATTTACTCACACAAGTTGTTCCAAACCTGTATGAGTTCCTTAGTTTTAGTGAACACAAAGTAAAATATTTAAAAGAATGTTGATAACCAATTTGTTTCCCCACACTATAGAAGTCAACTTTGAGGGAAAAATACTAAAATACAATTATTTCATGCTAAGTACAAATGCATTTACATATTTATGTGCTTAATAAAAATACATAATATAAAGTTAAATTGTATAAATTGTAAATATAAAGTTTAATTGTAATTTTTATATCAGTCAATCTTTTGTAAGTAAATATATTAGTAGATTTGAACTATATATTAGACATAAATGTATTTTTAAATATACACACTTTTGTACTATGGAATGACTTACGTCAACTGTATGGTTACCATCATTCTTAAAAATATCTTCTTTTGTGCTCAACAGGAGAGAGAAACTCATACCATTAAGTAAGTTGAGCAACTTGAGGATGCGTTAACAATGACATAGTTTTTTTTGGTGAACCATTAGGCCACTTAAAAATATATATGAATACATTTTTTGTGTGTGATACAAAAAAATTCTGTTACAGCACCTGCCTATAGTAACTTGATTAAACCATTATAATCTAAACAATTCACAATGCTGTGAATGAATGTACTTTACAAGTTGTTTAAAACATTATTTGCTATGCTTTGTCATTCTTACGTTATCCAGGGTGACAAAGCGTAACCTAATCCTGTCGGAAAACCAGTTCCTACTTCCCTCTCTTTGTCATCCCTCCTGCTTTTCCATAATTTGCCCTTTTACGTGTGTCAGATGGCGTATGTGTGAAGGAGGGGTTGAGGATCAGAGAGGGATAGACGTTGAACAAGGTAATGATTTATGATTTAACAGCTCAGAAGTATAATTCAAACTTGTGAAGAGCAGGTGAAGGTAGTTACACTTCACCAGAAGATCAAGACAGACAGGTCTGGGGAAAGGCAGCCATTCAATTACCTGTTTTGGAAACTTTTAAAACTTTCCAGGCTTTATTTGAACCCATCTACACGGGGAAAAAGAAAGCATCAACAAATTAAAGGAAGGATACTGTATTCCTCTTCTAAGGTAATACTTTTTCTTCTTTTTTTCTTTTCTGTTGACACTGCCCCAACCGACAAACAAAACATTTGAGTTTTGTTGGATCAGCAGTTTAACCATGTTTTTGATGAGCTAATGGGAAAACAACTGCAAATTTAGCAACTGTTAATATTAGCATTTGTTGGGGCAATTTAAGTCAGCTTTAAATCCTTTGATCCAAATTGGAGATGTGTATGGGCTACTTGTCAAGTCACAGTACAATACATGTAAAAACTTTTGTGATGCTGATTAAAATGTAAAATGTTAAGCATCATCACAGTCCTTGACTGAAACAAATAAAAAAAAATTACTTATTACTTTTTTTTAGATATTTTGTCTCCACATTAAGATTCAATTCTGTTTATTTAAACTATATATATATATATATATATATATATATATATGTAGATATATATTTAGCAGAGCATCAGCAATATATTTTGAGTTTCACAATTTTTTTTCATGTAAATGAACCAAAGTTACGGTAATATGTTTCAAAATTAAATAAATCCAAATTAAGTTTTTTATTATTTTTTTTATTTTACATTTTAATGTGTTCCTTTCTATTTCTTAGTAGTTTTTTGGGGTGAAATTGATTGTTTCTATACTTTTTTTGACAACAGCATATATCTTTTAAGTTGTGCCAATAAATATCTTGAAGGATTCATTTTGCATTTCAGGTTTTCTTCTGACCAGACAAACAGGATGGAGGACCCAGAAGTATCTACAGCATCACGTACCAATTCAATTCGGCACCAACACAGGACACTGGGCTCCGGTGACGACCAGGACAATGCCTGGGAAGCCGGCCCGGAGTGTTCAATCTGCTTTTGTGCATACGACAACACCTTCAAGACACCAAAGCTACTCGAATGTACCCATACCTTCTGTCTGGAATGTCTGTCTCGCTTTGTGACTATTTCACCAGAGCAGGAGGGCACCCTGATCACCTGCCCTCTTTGTCGGCAGCAAACATCCGTACCTGAACACGGTCCTCCAGAGCTGGCCACCAGCCAGGAAGTTTTGGAGCAACTTCCAAGCGACCAGCAACAAGTGGAGAATGTTTTTCTAGATGGAAAGAGGCTGTGCTACTCAAACCCTATGATACCCAACTGCATCTGCATTGACATCGGGGGGCAAAAACAAGAGGAGCCGCCAAGAACAGAGGAGAGCAGAGAGGGCTGTGGACACAGGCTGCTGCAATTCTTGGGTTTTAATGGAAACTGGAAGAGGCTTGTGATCTTCATCATTGTGCTTCTTGTGGTCTTATTTGTTATAATGTGGCCTCTCCAGTGCTTTATCATCTCGAACTCCATGTCACAATGCTTCGGAGAACCACCAGCAATGCCCAGTTCTTCCAATTCCAATTCTTTCACTCCTTCAGCTGGTACCTAAAACACACAGGTGGACATAAGAAGTTTTCACTCAAACTTGGAAATTCATGAATTGCAGATGACATTCAGGTTATATGGACGAAAAGAAGGACTGATTCTCATTTCATTGTCATATCACATATTTCCTAAATACCACTTTAAACATTTAAAATTCACTTCTGTGTTTAAAACAGATGAGCAAAATAAACACAAGGGTACAACTTTTTGAACACATTTAAACAGCTCCTGCTTGCCGGTTTGATGGCTTTGGCTGGAACACTCTAAAAGATCTTTGCACATTTTGTAATATATTAAGCCATCAATTTATTGTATGTTTATTTGCAAAAGTATTAATTTTAATTAATTAAGCATGTATATGAACTGATTTTTCAAAATGGTTGTATTATCAGGGAAAAAAAATATTTTAAACAAATGTATCAAATCTTTTTTTTACTAAACATTTCTTACTGTATCTGTATATGTTTATTTTCGCTAAATGAGCTTATTTTTATTGCAAATTAATTATTGCCTATAACTACGCCAGAATTATTTTTTAAATATACTGTATACAAAATAGTATACTTCACATCCATTAAAATGGAACCATTGAAATTATTATTAAACTTTATTAAGAGTATTTCTTCATTGCACAATGCACATTTCTCAATCTAATGCCTAAAATGTCACTATTAATAAGGATTTTATCATTTTCGTTTAATATATTTTTAAATGTAAAGTAATTTGAATTGTACCTGAAGTATACTTGCAAAAATTCAGTTTAGCACAATCACATACCTCAACACCACTTCTGCATAATTAAAGTGCATTAAGCACTAATCTGGTTGTTAAATCTTGCACACTTGAAGCAGAACAGATTATATTTTATTAAGCACAAAAATATTAAAATTTTTACTTAGGAAATACATTTTATTTTTTCCAATAGGAAATATTTGCTGTTTTCTGTAAATATAATTTACAAAAATATACTTTTAATATATTTACAATAATACTACTGTATATAACACTGTCATACTTTATTACCATAGATAAGTAGCAATACATCCTAACTTGTTTTCAGAATGTTACTTCCTGAAAACCATAAAAGCAAAGGATTTTCCGCCCAGCGTGTGTTGTTCAAGGATTTAACCCTTTCTGAATAGCAGCTTAGCTGATCAGTGACAGATTCGTACCATCTCCCCTGAGAAACCCTATTTATAAACATGAAATGGAATGCCCCTCTGAGAATGCAGGACACACGCACACTTCCATGTGACCAGACACACAGCTCTATTTATAACAGACCTGGACGCAGTGCCCCTCTCTCCTACATGCAAGGGCACTGGGGTTTCTGAAGGTGTACCATACCAGTGTCGGATCAACACTGAAGTGTTTTGAAAGCATAACTAACGACAAAAGGTAGGACAAACATAAAAGAAATGTTAAAAAATAAAACATTTTTTAGATCTTAATGGATGCTGATTAGATTCAGAGTTTGTGGAGCTAGAACTCTGTGGAAATATTTTCCATTGGCCTGTACTAATGCTACTATTCCACACAAACTTAACCATGTGTGCAATGGAAATGGATATCATGCACAGGGTATCATTAATATTCATAAGCTAATATTGACTGCTATTATGTTCCTGGGAGAGAAAAAAATTAAATTAGCCTATAGCTGAATGGCCCTATGCTCCATCGTGGAGAAAATTGAATAATAATAGCTCAATGCATTACCCTAATACTAAATGCATCTCTGCATGTTTTTATAAGAAAACGCCCCACAAGCTAGATAAGATAAGACTGTTTCCCAGTAAAGAGTTGTAAATCATGATTGTCAATTTTGGCATGAAGAGACACATCTAGGCCATTTCTAAGCAATTGGACCATGCAAAATATTTGTAAAAGGCAAGTCACTCAAACAACACATCACACTGCTGAGTTTTATGTTTGGCTATTTGCTCTCATTGACATCTTTCAATACACAAATCATCTTGCAGTGAGTTGTTGTACTCTGGGTACAGTCTGCTTTGGAGTCAGCATACAGTCAGACCAAGATCACCCTCACAGGAGTTATGGAGACAGTTTGAGTGGTGTGTTGTAAGAAATGTTTCAAAATGAGTTGCTTTGAAAAGTATTTCTGGTTTAATTTGTTGAAAAGGAGTTTGAGCTCTCACATACTGCTGTTGTTTTAGAATAGTATAAATATATAGAGAACAACTGCTTTTTTATTTGTGTGTAATAGCCACTGTCACCTTGTATGGTGATTTTAGTGATTCATCTGTCATTCATATTTTTTTTAACCAACAGCCTACAGGTTTACATTCAAATGTATGAAAAAATGTATACTACCTTTTAAATATAGCCTGACTGAAATCAAATGCCTTTTCTTGTTTTCGTGTCATGCAATATTTTAAGATCCTTAAATTATTTTGAGGTTTGTTTTTGTTGTTGTTTTCATACCTTTGAACTCAAATGCAACAATTTTGTCTCTTGTTGGTCACATTTTTGCACAAATGATCCTTTTTTTTATTTAAATAAACATGAAAATTGTACAACTGAACTGAAAAATGCAGTTGATACAGATCAGCTGAAAAAAATGAACTGTTGTTCGATGCTTTTCTAGCTGAGATTTTTTGTCTTGTTTCCAGCCAAAATATCTAAAAACATTTAAGAAGGATTTTCTAGACAAGTAAAAACATATTTCAAACAGAAAACTTTTTTGCTTACCTCCTTGTCAGATTATTTAGCTTGTTTCAAGCAAAAAAACAAAACAAAGATTTTACTGTTTATAAATTCGTCTTGATTTAAGATGTTATTGATATTTTTGTCTCAAAACAAGACAAAAATTCTCTGTTATTTGTTTTTAGCAAGGATGCATTAAATTACATTTTTAAATTTAAATTACCACCCAATTTTTGAATGGTATATATTTTGGTAAAAAATTATTATTATTATATAATTGTCTATTTTCTTTCTCTTTTTCAGATGTCAAAACAAACCTTTTGAGCTCTACTGCAATGGATGACTTAGACCACAGTGTGCTGATAGCAGAGCAGGACTGGGACTGTTTCTGTACAGAGAGCGAGGAATGTTCTGTTCAGCAGGCTAAACTTGCAGATTTGGATGAGTCTGGCTTCAGTGACACTGATGATGACAAAACCTTTGTCCACGTGTCATCTGTTCCCACCCAGACCAGCCCTGACCAACTCTGTGAAGAAAATAGCATAGAAGGACAAAAGCAGCATCAAATAGGAGAATGTTTATCGGAACATACATCTGAGAATTCAGAGTTTACTGAAAATCCTAGTCCTAATACAGAGCCACAGAATACCAGGTCTGCTGAGCAGATGTCTGATGCTGGAGCAAATGAACCGGGGGCTATATATGAAAGCAACCCAACTGAGAGTTTTAACTTAGGAGAAAATCGTGGTGAGAATGAGAATAAATCAAGCCAAGCCACAAACACGCCAGTCTCTGAAATGTCTCCAGAAGAAATAAAGCATGAAAAGAGTATAGATGGTATAGAAATGCTGACTGAAGTCAAGGACTGTTCAACAGTAGCCAAAAAAGAAAAGGAACGTTGGTTTGTGACTGTAAATGATAGCCCAGTCCGTCTGAGGGTAAAGGATCCCACCTCAGTCCAAAAAAAAAGAAAAAAAAAAAAACCTTCTAAAAAATTCAGACAGAATAGCGAAGACAGAAAATCAAAAGTGATGGAGAAGTGCTCTTCCTTAAATAACAATACAGAACCAGATAAAGAAACTACGGAGAGCCAAATAAAGCAGGAGAATTTTGAACAAGAAAACATTTCTTTTTACTCACCCGATATTCAAGATATTAAATGTATTTCGCTCACTGAGTGTGAAGAGAAAAAAACAAGCTGTCCTATTAACCTAAAAAAGGAAAGCATGCCGGAAGCAAAATTAGAAAGAAATTCCGCCGACTTTTCACTTCCACCTGGACTTTTAACCCCCAAACAGTTGCCACAGACCATATTTAAAGGCTCTTTGCCTCAGTACTCTGATCATAAAAGTGCAGTGTGTGGTAAATGTGACAAATCTATATTAGAAATTAACTGTGAATGTCAACATACAACTGATCAGTTAAGCCAAATTAATAATGATACAGAGGTGAAAAATCCTAGATTATATCCATCAGATGCTAAAGAAGAAAAAACAGAACAGCAAGAGACACAATCCTCCAGTAACCGTGCCAAGACTTCAGGTCCAACTCCACCCATATTTGCCATTTCCTCCTTTTGGGATGAAATGGAAAAACTGACAATAAATGATATTTTGCAACTTAGAACAGCTAATAACAGGACAGAAATCATTATTCAAGAAGAATGCAACCCTGCTGTCAACGCGGAATCTAAAGATGATAGTTTGGAAGATTGCCAGGTAGACGACGCAGCAGATTCAGACTATTTCACACATTTGGATGACTCTAAACCAGATCGATCAAGCTGTGAATTCTCAACTTGCTCTGATTTTGATGACGAGTTTCTACAACTTCTTCATGCAAGTGCAAACCCTAGCCCTGAACCCCTCAAAGGCAAAGAGCAAACCCAAAGGTTCCTTGAGTCTGGCATGGATTCAGAAGAAACTTGGCAGAGTGAATCAAAAGAGATGGTGAAGCTGTGTCCTGAGAAAGATCCCTCGCTATATTTGTATTCACTTGAGTCAGAAGCAGAGATGCAGGATATATTTCTAATAGCTAATGAAGACAAGAACATGAATGCCTTTTTACTGGACCACTGTAGCACAAGGAGATCAACGCCTTCACCAGTTTTATCGATTTCTGATGTTCTAGACCCTCAGTGTCTGCAGACTTTCTTTGAAGTCTTGAGTAGTGACACTGAAGCAGAGCAACACCAGACTTGGATCCCAGATAGAAGCACGTCACTTTGTTTTTCACAGGACTTATCTGTGGCTGAGACTTATGATGACTTCTTCTCAGACTTCGAAGTTGGGAATTGTCTCTTTCCTTCAATTCAAGTTTCGACAAAGAGTGAGAAAACATTGGTTCCTATATATTCCTCTTCTCACTCAGTGGTAAAAGACCTAGAATATCCAGAGGTTGAAGAGGTGATACCATCGGACTGTGAAGATGAGAGTGCCCCAATCCAAGTTATGAGGTGCGCAAGGCCCTCTGAAACATCAAACGTGTGCTTTATCACTAGTACCTGGAGAAATCTTTCTTTGAGACGCACCAAACTTTTAATGGGAAGGACCTGGTGTAGTATGGCCAACTCTTGGGGTTTTCCCAAGACAGCTGGTACAGTCTATGGTTATAGAACAAGAACAACAAGTACTTCTACAGCTCAGGCAAAGCCTCCAGAGCTTCTTCTGGAGAACCAGGCCATTGGACAGGTGACAGAACATCAGATACATGTTGGGGCAACGGTTCCAGGTGCAGGTACATTCTTAAGAGCATGTTTTTTAGATTAAGATATGAAAATGTCAAGTCTAACACTGCAAAATTCTGCTTGCAGATAGAGATTGCTTCCTTTTTTCATTAAAGCAAACAGACATGTGTCTTGTTTGTATTGCTTTTGCATCTTGGGTACTAAAGTCAAGCAACCCACAATCTACAGACATGTGGAAAGCAGGTAAAACCAGCATGCTGGTGATGCATTTGTGCAATGAGACACAATGATCAGGCTGTTACATATTAAATTAGGGAATTTATTCAGATAATATGAGCACACAAAATTAACATGATCCTTTTTCCCTCTATTATTTCTCAGCTCTTCTGGCAAACGTGAGCGCGATATCTGCCATCCAGTACTTGCGGCAATACGTAAAAGAAGGATGAACCATAAAAATCTAGTATTAGAGCTTTCTGAGGATTTCTCACAAGGGGCCAGTGTACAGGAAAGGGTTAATTTTGCACAAATTCACAACAAACACTTTAGTAAATGCACATATTAGATTGTATTCCATATTTACTAACAGTCTAATATTTTCAGGTTTAATATATCCATGTTACAAAATAGGTGTTCAATCAATAAATAACTTATCAAAGGACAATTTTGTTAAAGAATAGCATAAAAAGCAAAGAAGGAAACATTAGTTTTTTTTCCTGTACAAACACTTGTTCAGTTAGAAGACATATATTGCTTTAGATATTATGTTGATATGGACCAGAAATGACAACTGGTAAGTTTTGCGTCAGTTATATTCAGGACTCAAGCTGTGCTATACATATTTATGTAATTCACAAGTAAACTATTTTGCAGTGTACATATATAAAAAAAAAACATCTTCAATGATAATCACGCTTGATGTATCTATTAAATGCAAAAACATAATGCGGCCAAAGCTTAAAAAAAACTGATCTGAGCACATTTCATGAAGAATATAAATTTGCACGTAAAATACAGTTGGAAGTATCAGAAAGTGCCAGAAAATATGACTGCTGTTGAATATCGAATATTTCTATCGCACATAAGCAAAGACTGATATCAGTGTGATACATGTATATAAAACAGCCTCAAAAATTATGCTTACAAAAAAACGAATTCATATTTTATTAAAATAAAAAAAAATTAAAAAGTAAAGTTCACGAGTTCATGTGTTAATGAATGAGTAAAAATGATTCGAGCCGTTTGTAATAATCAATCATGCATTTATCATTGAAATGAAAGTTTTGAAAGAAAATTCCAACTATAAGGTAATTGCAACCAGACAATACTGAAGACAAGTACGCATAAATGGATACTTAAAATGAGAACATATTTCCCATTAGAAATATCCATATACTTTGTAAAATGCTAGTTCAAATGTTTAGTGTTAACTCGAGGGAAATAATGACTTTTTGGCAGTTTTGGAAAAAAGTTGACCGTTCAAAAGTTCCACAATAACAGCATTAACAGATAACACTCTTCAACCATCTGCTTCAACAAATACAAAACAATGGCACTCCATTTCATGTTTTCTATTGTTATTTTCACAATTAATAGTAGTGCACAACAATACACTTGTATTGCATTAAACCATCACAGAATCACTTTCTCTCTCTATTGTGTTTATAATGAAATCCATCTTATTTTGAGAATGCTGTCCTCTTTCCCAACCGGTATGACTATGAAAATGTAGCCCGTTGTATAATTGGCCGAGTACATATGCTAGGACTGAAGCTGGTAGTAAGGATACCATTAAATATACTATATGCGTTTTATTGCTAAGTGCAGGTACCTGTTTAGAAATGAAACTTCCTCAACTTCTATGCCAAGTAGAGCTGACCCAGGAACTGACCTGCTCTATCAAATTGTGTCCTCAAGCATGGTAGTAAACACTGCAAGCAGGTGACTTCTCGGCCTGACCAGTCTTCCACAGCATCATATGACCATGGCAGTGAGGAGACTGTTCTGCAGAGCTAGACAACACTAGTCATCTTACTAATACTCAGCCTGCATTTGGTCTACATAAGTAAATAAAAAAAAGCTCAATTGCTGAAAGAATAAGGTACTGTGAAGTTTACTACATGTGAGTTTTACTGTATATTGATGAGCACTCTGAGGTATAGATGAAGATGCAGTCAGAGAAAGGGAAGGACAGAGTATGTAAAGCATGCACTTCTTGCACACAGGTCATCCAAAGTTTTTGTATCCAAATCTATCATTGCAACTTTTAAATTTCAACAGTTAATATATTATTTTAAACATAGAATATTTACAATCTGAAAACAAGTGTTTCAATATACTTTGAAACTAAATTGTGATAAACTCTGGATATTGGACAGCACTTTTCAAATACTTAGTAAATCTACAATATTGTGCTTTTAGCACAATAAGTGACGTTACATGGGAATTTCATTTCTTACAGAAATTTCTAAATAGTGTTCATGCAAGGAAAGAAAATTCAGTGTGCTCCAAAAGGCTAGTTATTTCATACAGCACAAAGGAGTCGGTCAAACGTTTATAAGTGCCAAAACAGGGATAAACCAACGCTGGGTTTTCTGAAATATAAGGTCTGATACCCTGAACACAGAATCACTCTGTAATCCACAGTGGAGGATTTGTTCATTTCAGGACTGCTTGTCTCCCTCTTTCTTCAAACGGCTGTCAAAGAGACAACAGAACAACATGTTGTCATTTAAAGGAGCTAAGTAAACAGGTAAAAAATCAAAAAGGTTACTGTGATGTGACATGATCTTCTGTACATGCT
>JAUYWG010000039.1:14183691-14198714 GCA_034779775.1 Enteromius afrohamiltoni | reverse complement strand
GTCATTTAAAGGAGCTAAGTAAACAGGTAAAAAATCAAAAAGGTTACTGTGATGTGACATGATCTTCTGTACATGCTACTTCAAAGAACAGATATTTTGGCAGTCTTGCTAAGTGCTTATTTACACATGCACTCTCGAACAGGTCTCTGTGATGTTACCTGTAGTAGTCTTCTTGGCTGGGGAGAGGTGCACTATGTAAGTGTGCATGTCCATGTAGCCACTGCTGCTCCAGTGCTAGCCTCTGCAGCTCTGCTGACTGTGCCTGCATTGCCTGCAACTGATGCGCAGCCGACATAGGTGCCAGGGGTCCTGGTAACTCTCTGGGGAACGGTGCTCCTATTAAAGAAAATAAGAAAAAATATATATCTTACTTCACTTACTCTTCCCTCAAATAGCCAAGAACAATTTCCTACCGTGGGATTGTTATGTGTATGTAGAGGCTGGATGGAGACAACAATCGACCAACAGAGAGTTGACAAAAATTAAATCGCATTACATTAAAAATTTACATTTCAGCCATTTTTTAGGCAAGCCACAATGATTATTATCATCAGCAAAAGACAGGACCAGACGGAATCTATAGACTCTTTTTGAACTGATTTGGAGAGAGGGGCATTCAATGCTATATACAGTATAGCATACATTTCAAGTTCACAGGTTTTGGGGGTAAGAATGTGGTTTTTTTTCAAGGAATTTATTACTTTTATTAAGCCAGGGCTGCTTTACGTTGATTTAAAGTGACAGTAAAACATTTGATGTCACAAAACATTTAAATTTCAATTAATTGCTTTTCTTTTCATTTTCAATTCATTATAGAATCCTGGTCGAATAAAATCACTGAATCCACAGGAATATTAAGAAATATTTCTTGAGCCACAAATTAGTATATTGAATGATTTCTGAATGATCATAAGACTGGAGTGTTGGCTGCTGAAAAGCCAGCTTTGCCATCACACAAATAAATTACATTTCCAAATATATTACATTTAAAAACAGTATTTTCAAAACAAATAAAGCTGTTTAAAACAAATAAAAATAAAACATGTTTAAATGTGTAAAAAGTATCTGAAAGTACTACATTCATATTGGCTGCTAAAAGAGCAATATTTTATTTTAATTTATTTTAAGAAAGTGACTTCATGCAAGTAATAAAGATATGGCTAATCAAAGGGCAGGATGTTACACTACATTTAGTACGTTTATCATTTAGGCCAGGTTATATGGGTTGGAATTGTTAATTATTCAGAATTTACTTTAAACTGTCTTTTAATGCTATATGTATAATGGGGAGTCTATTTGGCGACTCACCAAACAGAGGGTGGCGGAGCATTTCATGCTCATGGGGTAACTCACTGAGTAGAGGGTTGGAGATAGCACCAGGTGGGTAGGGGAATCGTGCCAGAGGTGGGCCAGCAGCCAATGGGTCCACCAGAGGATGAGGCCCTTGCCCTGAAAAACAAAAGTAATTCAAATTTTCTTTCTTGAAAAAAATTTGATCTAAATATCTAAATAACCTGTATCTCTGAAGCTCTCACCTTGATTTAGAGGGTCCTGCTGGTGCAGATGAAGATGGGAGTGTATATGTGAGTGCTGGTGGTGGTGTGGTGTAACATTGAGCATCTGTAGCCGTGCAACAGGGTCACCAGCAGCAACAGAGGCCATCCTTTCAGCATGGAGCCGTTCAGCTGTCAAACGCTCAGCATAGGTGATTTCCGGCCGAGGGGGTGCTGCTATGCTGCGCTCCATGGCTGGGTGGAACTGGGCGAAGGGGTGTGGCCCAGCCACATGAGGCAGAGGCAGGGCTCCATGACGGGCGAAATGCTCCATAGGATTTGCCGATGGATGAAGTGGGTTCTCCAGCTCCGGCGGTTTCACCTCAAATCCGGGTTTCATTCTTTCTCGGATCTCTCTCTCTCGAAGTTCACGGAGCTCTCGCTCTCGAAGGGCTGGGTCTCCTGCGTACAGCCCCGGCATGTGGTAAGCTAGCAGGTGCTCACCCGGCCCAAGTGGCATGAAAAAAGGATGGTTGCGGTTGGTGGGTGACATGACGTGGGGGCGGGCGTACTCGCTGAGTGTGCGGAGGGCTGGGGTGTCAGGTCCGAGATATGGTGGAACTGCAGCCACGGTGGTGGGGGGAGGTGGTTCAAATGATGGACGGCCTGGCTGCACATGGGCAGCAAGCAGGTGCTCACTTATTCTACCATCGTGGGATGAGCTTGAAGCACGCTATGTGAAGAAACAAAAAAAGGTTTTATATTACAAACATATTTAAAAGAGATATTTCTCAAATTTGTACATTTTTAAAGAGAAACCAGATCTGTAAATAGTAAACTATATTAAATAAAATTTAAACAGTGTACGATTTTTTGTGGATTTTTTTTTTTGCATTACAGTACTTGGTATGACATGTTTCACATTGCAATAAGAAGAATTGGTAAAATAAACAAAAGTTAAAATTTTAAATTTTTTCTGAAATGTCAAATACTTAACGGCACATAAACTTACAGATGCTTTATCAGAGTCTCTCTCTCTTTCTCGCTCCCGCTCTCTTTCCCTCTCCCTCTCACGCTCTCGTTCTCTTTCTCTCTCTCGTCCCTGTCGAGCGCTCAGCTCTGCTTCTCTTCTGGATCTTTCAGCAGCTTCCTCTCGTTTTTTGGCCAGTTTTGAAGAGGCCAATGGGGTGAAGTACATGTCAGTGCGAGAGCAGGAGTTGTAACCTCGGTTGAGGTGTTTGATGAATCTGCAATTGACGAAAACATAATTCAGTATGCATACTTCATTTGTCTGTAATATAAAACATTTTAGACAATCTTTTTTTATCTTTCATTTTAAAAAGTTCACGTATTAACAAATGTAATCTCCGTACCTTGCTGACTGACTTGCATGACTGGGTATGTCAACCACTGTCGGTACTGGAGAGGGACTTCTGCGAGGGGGAGGCGGGCTATCGCACTCTTCCTCTTCATCAATTGGCTCCTCCTTGATATGAGCCTGTCCAACAGGCGTGCTTGCTGAGGAGGATGTGGAAGGCTGATGGGCAGGGATAGGAGAAGCGTACAGAGGGATTGAAGCAGTGGATTCAGTAGAAGGACGATTCTGGGGAAGCAACGGGTGGGAACTAGCTGCAGCTGGAGGAGCACCGCTAACATGACCTTTGGCCTGCTGGCTCTGCGCCTGAGTCAGAACGGAAGGTTGAGCAGCGTGATTTTGTGGAATTATATGCAATGGAGGAGGCTGGGAACAAGGCAAGTGTTGTGAGGGCAAGGAAGCAAGTGGTTTTAGAGCAGGAGGAGGAGGCAGATTTGGGTGGATCTGCAGAAAATGGGGTGGAGGTGCAGAAAGGTGAAGCGGCTGCTTGTGGGAAGGTGGAATTGGAGTGGTCGGAGGGGGCTTGATTTGGGATGCTGCTGTAGGGGGAAGAGGAGGAAGAGGGCTCTCTCTTTGAAGGTGCAGCGGTCTGGAAGAAAACCCTGGTGGCTGATTCACCCCAGATGAAGGATTCTGCAGCTGACCTGGATTGTGCTGATAATGGGGCGGCACGGGGAATAACTGCCCCTGCCCTGGACACTGCACCTGCTGAGACAATGAGTTTGAATAAGAGGCAGGGGTTTCGGGTCCCCGGGGACAGCTTCTGAAAGCTGTTGGTGATGGCACCTCCTGGAAAACCTCTACAGATGGTGCCTTTGAAGTGGTGGTCAGAGCTCCAGGTGAAGGTGCAGATGAGGATACAGGCAGAGAGGGCTGAGGAGATGGTGGTTTTTCAGAGGGGACATGTGTTGTTGGGGGCGCAGCAGGCTGCTGGGGCTGGGTTTGAGGGGTTGGGCCTGGTGCAGGGGGCGGCGCTGGGGAGTCTGAGTCGCTTTCGTTGGCCTGCAGGGGACTGGCCAGGCTGGGGGAGGAACTGCGGTTGTCCTGATCAATGTCTTTAGTGTCACTGCTGCCATCGTCATTGGCGCTGCGGCTATCGGAGCTCTCGCCTTCACCTTCACCCTCTGATGGAGAATCAGGACCCTCCTGGATTAGAGACACACTGCTTAAAAACCTGACGTCATGGCATAATATATATATATATATATATAGTATTAGTATTAAAAGTATTTAATGTATAAAAGTAGGAAGGCTTAAGACTTTTTATGTAGTTTCCCTTACCTGATTCTTGGGTCGTTTCATGTTTTTCCTTTCAGGCTCATCAGCATCTGGAGCTGCTGACTCTCTCGGTCTTTTCACGCCCTTTACTATAGATGCCTCTACTTTTATCTTCTAAAGTTTAATTAAAAAAAATAAATATTTGTAAATGAAAATGTAAAACACCACATGTAAAACTCCACAAATCTGTGCACATCTGTGCACTTTTTATAAACTCTAAACTGAGCAGGTTCCTTTTTAATCACTACCTTGTTGGTCTTCCCAGGCACTCCATTCTTAAGATCAGAGCTGGAGGCCCTGGTTGCCATAGCAGTGGAACTGGCTCTGGGGGACTGTCCATTAGCTCGCACATCCTCAAGGGTGGGAGACATGCCCCTGTCGGGACTTCCGGTTGGTCTATTGCGACCACTTCGAAGTGATGACATCTACATGTAAAGACACAAGAAAGTAAGCAAACTTTCTTTACATCACCATGACCACAACCAAGTCCAAAGGATAGGCCTACATGTGGTGGCACCCGGCTCCGACGGGTCTTCATCCCATGTCTGACTCCTTCTTCCTCTTCTTTGACAGGTTTGAAGAGGTAGGGCGGATCTGCTGGTTTGGGAACAGGTGGCAGTCGCCGATGCTTGCTGAAGTGAGAGTGGCAACTAGAGCACAGCAAGACATTGTCTCGCCCTCCATGATGCCAGTCTTTGGAGTCTGAAAGAAACATTTGTGCAAGTCATATTGAAAAATAAGACAAATACAAAGTTGTCTTAAAGATTAAAGGTCATTCCATACTATTTTTGAGTATTTATTTGAAATAGAAAAGGGTGAAAAACTTACTAGTTGTCAGACAGTGACTGCAGGCTTGACCTTTGCCACCCTGTTCACTATCCTCACTGTCCAGATCATCTTCACTTGCTGAACTAAGTTCCACTACAGACAGCGAGACAGAAAACACAAATAATACATTAATTACATTACTTCTTGTGGAGTTACTTCTTTTAAATTATAACTGCATCAGATTTTCAATCATGTTTTGACAGTCTGCAATAAATGAACACACATATGGTGGATAGTACCACTCTTACTGGAAGAAGTGCGAGATGTTGCATTGGCTGCAGCTGTCGCGTTACGAGTTTTCACTTTGCGAGACACCGGCTGCCTTCTCTGCTGCCGATGAGGTCGTGACGCCACGGCTTCGGGAGTTTTCTTCCAGTAGTAGTAGAATGTGATTAGCTCACCCTGAGATGACAAATATGTTTATAAATAAACAAATAAATAAAAGACTGAGGCTAACACATGTATTGTTAGATTTAAAATGGCAGGTTTCCATACCGTTTTCTTACTAGGAAGTAGTTCCTTGCGGATTTTAAAGAAGTTTTTGCCATACTGTCTGAGACCTTTGATAAACCGTTTCTGTAATTGAACATAATAACAGCTTGAGAAATCTTAACATGACAAGTATTTAGGATCATTTCTCTATATAATTACCAGGCTATATCAATAACAAATATCAAGATAGTCAATTTATAAATCAATTAATCACTTTTATTTATATAGCGATAACATATACAAGATTGCAGCAAAGCACTGATCATTATCAAATAGGAGAACAGAGTAATGGTAATGTATAATGACAAGATTAAACGGTTTATGTATCAAATGCACAGACGGTCTCTGTAATCAAAACGCCAATAATCACTAGAAATTAGGTGCCCTCAACTAAGCAAGCCAGAGGCAACAGCGGCAAGGAACCAAAACCCCATCCATGAGAGAATGGGAAAAAAAAAAAAAAAACCTTGGGAGAACCAGGCTCAGTTGGGGCCAGTTCTCCTCTGGCCGGACTCCCAGCACCTAATTTCCAGTTCAATAAGTGGATAGTAGATAGTAGTGAAAAATGCAGATTCTTACCACTTCATCTTCTGACCAGCACTTCTCAATGAGTTTTGGAACTGGTTTCTTCACCAGACACTGCAGGGCTTTGGCAGCATCGTACTGGCTTTCATGAAGCTGTGCACACAATATTAAAATCTTATACGTTATTTGCACAGCCTGATAAAAAAGTTTTTTTTAATTTTTGGGAAACATTGTTACTGCCTTTAGTTCAAATACATAAAATTTATTTTATGCACTGACCGTATTTAAAGCATTTAATGTGGTATCATCCCGTGAAGCTGCAAGGCAACCATCCTCTGTTGATCCTCCATCACACATCCCTGCAAAAGCTGCCATGCTCCTGTTTATTCACAGAACAAAAACACAGAAGGTGATGTTGAATCATACACCAGCCACAGACAGCTCAGATCCCTTTTTGGACATACTCTCAAGCGATTATGAAGATAAATGTAAAATGGTGAATAGGATCTGGCATCCAGCCAAGCAGCCATTACCTGGCAGCCCTTAGGTACATGAGAAGGTCACAGTCATTGACCCCAGGTGCCCACACCAGCTCCTCATTTTCTGTGACTGACTCTGTTCCATGAGCCGGTGGCGGCTGTAATTCAGGTAGCTTGGCCTGCAAATGATAATATAATAGAGAGAAATATAAGATAACAGAGTCTTTTAATGCAGTAAATACACTACACATTGTTAACATTTTGATTTGTCCCATTACTACCAGTGGGTTTTGAAGTTTTAGCATGGCTTTTGCCACTTCCAGACTGGAGTCATACTGACATATAGCATTCCTTATTTATAACATTAAACATTTTTTAATTATCAAAAATGACTGACTGCAAATTGAATACGCTGCATATCTGCAAATACTTTTGATAACTATTTGTAACAGTTTTACCTGATGGCTTGGTCCCACTCGAATCTCTCCTTGTGTGCTGTTCAGCTGCCTGAAAGACAAAATATTATTTCATAATTCCGTGCATTTCATAATTCAGTCCATTAACATTTTAAAGCTGAAGCGATACTTACAGCCAATATTCCAC
This sequence comes from Enteromius afrohamiltoni, assembly GCA_034779775.1. Taxonomy (NCBI): domain Eukaryota; kingdom Metazoa; phylum Chordata; class Actinopteri; order Cypriniformes; family Cyprinidae; genus Enteromius; species Enteromius afrohamiltoni. The sequence continues at coordinate 14,191,641 of JAUYWG010000039.1, read as the reverse complement.
AGGTAAATACTAATAAAATACGTCTGTAATAAACAATACGTGAATACAAACACTCTTTTAACAGGAACATGCTTAGTTAAAAACTTAAGTCCTTGTCATGTGAGCTGTTTCATGTCGCTGTTTTCCACCCTTTTAAATCGCCTCCTTTCAGTGTTAATCATAAAATGTGATTTGCCTATCAGCAGTCGCGAGGATCAATCCAAATCCCGCCTACATAGCATAACCATCCAATCAGCGTCCGACTTCTCCGTTCCCTCCAAAGGTTATATAAACGGAGGCTTGGACGTCCAGTTCATATATTTACACATAAATCATTACATTGCAGTCACAATCAAAATCAGTACGTTGAACTTGCAGTGTGGTATGCACAAACACCGTTTGCTGTGTAATCATTTTGGGCGAAAGAATATATTACGCTAAAACAATTTCCTGGACCATTATTTACGGAACAGACGAACAAAACTAATTTGTAAGAGCAGCACCGCGTTCAACATGCATTATGTACCTAGCAGCCAGTAACAGTATCTACACAACATCTGCCCCATTTTATCTCGTCAGGCTCCTAGCTGGCCTTTGCGTGTGTGTGGCCGAGCGAGACGAGCTGTCAAGTTCAAAATCATCTCGGTTTGCACGAGAATGCAAAAGTATTCACGGTGTCGCAAGAAGCGCTGGCGCGCGCAAAGGCGTACATCGGTATTAAAAAGAAGCAACAAACCTTCGCGGACTGAACAGGTCGTCCATGGCAGAGGCCGTTTCGCTAGTGTTTACAGTTTGTTTGCTGCGGCGGCTCAAAACTATGCTTTCCTCTATTTCATACTACTCAAAATGGAGGCTGCGCTGAGTATTTTTTCCTCAGCGCAGGCGATGACCTCAGTGTTCACGCGCAGCCTACTGAGATCCCCTTCAACAAGCATAACTGAGCATGTGCCGCTGCAGCCAGCGCTAATGGGATCATCTCCGTGTCCGCTGTCTGTGGAGATCAGCTTCAGGGAGATGTGTTTGGCCATCCTCCCGTGTCAATATTCACACACCAATATGGATGTCTCGATAAATTTAACCATCCTAGTCTTGAAGGCGTTTGATAATAGGCACCATGCACGAACAGTGAAGAATAACAATCTCGTCTTGTTATAGTCGGTGTGTGGGTTGTAGGATATAAATACATTACGTATAGATTTAAAGGACTGCCACTGTGGAGACGGTGGATTTACTTCGGCTCAGTGGAATTAGGCTAGACGCTTTAAACGCAGCCCTGTCTGCTTTGATGGCTTCATACATCACTACAGCTTTACTGTTAACAAAAAGGCCAGTGATTTATTATTAAGTAATACTGATAACGATAAAATTTGATTATTATATTATTATTGTGTGGATCATTATTAACTCTTTTTTATTAGTAAATAAAAAATATTCTTTTTTCATATTAGATTATGATATTATACATAGGTCTTTCATTAGTTGAGGTAATGTTTTTATTTTAACAGTACCACTATCAAAAGCACAGACCTCAGGAGTCTGCTATGCAGCATTTACAGAAAAATACGGTTTGCTCTTTTAGTGCAATACAATCATCATGACACAAGTACATGTAACACTCCTCCAAATGGACACCATCACAAAGTTTATGATGCTTGTTTCTGTATCCTTGATGATACGGTCCTTGTAATCACCCAGTCTTCAGTTATAACACATACTGATATCTGTTGTATTGCCACATCTCGAACTGAACTATTAGTATGTTTACTGTGGTGAAAGTAGTTCTAATTGTACTACAGTGGACTTAGTTCAGTGGATTTCTGAAGTTCTTCCCAGCAAACTGAGCTTTATCCCCCAGTTCCTCTTCAATTCTGTGTATTAAGAAAAGAAGCAGGTATGCAAAAAAAAAGTGAAATGCATGCTTACATATTCAAAAATAAATGTAATTCTAATAGAATTATTTGTAAGCTTACCTGAGGATCTGGTTGTATTTGGCCAGACGCTCTGAACGGCACGGGGCTCCTGTTTTAATCTGAATTAGAAGAGGAAAATAATAAAGAGTTAATTACCTGAACATGAACAGGTTGCATTAAAACCAATTTTCTAAATATTAGGCTTAATTCATGCATATACAGTACCTGTCCAGTGCAAAGTCCCACAACCAGGTCAGCAATGAACGTGTCCTCTGTTTCCCCAGAGCGATGACTCACCATCACACCCCAGCCATTGGACTGAGCCATCTTACACCTGTTACAAATAGTTCACAAACAATTTTTATTATTATTAAACTATATAGGATTTTTACTGGGATTTTTGGAAGGATATTCCACACAATTTTCAAAAAGACTTGCATGTGGATGCATAAATTGTGACAATCCAAATGCAACTGCAAATCTTGCTTTGCCAAATTTCAAATGAATAAGCAAATTCCATTCTAATGCTAGAGGAATTGCAATTGCATTTGGGTTTTGGCAGATTACATGAGCAATGCTGAAAAAGTTATAAATCAGATGTGGTAACTGATAATAATTTTAAGATTAATTCCATAAGGATTAGAAAGTCCACACTGAAATGAAGGGAAAAATTGATATGTTGTATCAGCATATGGTAATGTGACATCACTGATAAAAAAATGCAGGATCAGGGTTTTGAACTCACGCCTGCATGGATTCGGTTACACTTCCGATCTGGTTGACTTTGAGCAACAGGCAGTTGCAAGCCTTCTTCTCCACTGCATCAGCAATGCGTTTGGGGTTGGTGACAGTAAGATCATCTCCCACCACCTGTATATCTGTGCTATTGGTAAAATTGGTCCAGGCCTCCCAATCATCTTGATCAAAGGGGTCCTCAATGGAGACCACTAGAGTAATGATAAAAAAAAGTCACATCTCTGCATCTCCACTAAAAGAACAAAATAGGTCATGTAATTAAATAAGAAAGCAAATGACTGATGAATACCTGGATAATCCTGAATGAAACTTTTGTAAAGGTCAGAAAGCTCATCGGGGCTGATGTATCGATCCGGGTCATCAGGAGACTTGAAGTCCAAGTCATACTTTCCATCACGATAGAATTCAGATGCTGCCACATCCATGCCAATCACAATCTCATCTGTGTATCCAGCTTTACTGATGGCATTCTTTAGCAGCTCTAGGGCTATTATAAGCATAGAGAAAAAAGCAATAAAAAGTTGTCATTTCAGCTGTGAAAGATTTCAAGCAGTGCAATTTGTTTTTTCAAACACCTTCTTGGTTCTCCAGGATGTTTGGTGCGAATCCTCCCTCATCCCCAACGTTGGTAGCATCCTGGCCATATTTCCCCTTAATAACATTCTTCAAATTGTGGTATACCTCTGCACCAATGCGCATGGCTTCCTTAAAGCTGCTGGCCCCGACAGGCAGAATCATGAATTCTTGCATGGCCAACTTATTGCCAGCATGTGAGCCACCATTGATCACATTAAAGGCCTTTGGGAAAACAAGCAAAAAAATATTTTATAACATAATTTGCTTTCCTATTATTATTAACATTTAAATAAATGAAAATTCTCTGTAGCTTAGGCTAAATCTGAAATTATGAAATGAGCTGCACTTAAATACCCTCTTAAAATAAAACGACAATCTCTTTGAGCTCAAACACAATCTAATTTTTTTATATAATAATAATTTAACATTTAACAGTCGCATGACACTTTCTAATACAAGACTTTTATATTTCTCACCGGCACAGGCAGGATGACCTCAGGGTTTCCAGCAAGGTCAGCAATGTGACGATACAGAGGAACACCTTTCTCCGCAGCTCCTGCCTTACACACAGCCAGGGACACACCCAGGATGGCATTGGCACCAAACTGAGCTAATATTCGAAACAGACACAGGAATTAAAGGACTATAACTAGACACAAAAACTAATATTTGCAATATTTTTACAATTTACCTTTTTTGTGGTAATGTTTTCAAATGTACTCTACCACTCAGTCAAATTTTTTTTTTAATGTTTTCGAAAAACATTTTATATGCTTACCAAGGCTGCATTTTTTTTATTAAAAATACAGTAAAAGCAGCATCTTGTGAAATATATATAAAAAATTAGTAGGAAAAGCAAGACTTTTATTTTAAACAGAAATCTCTTGCAACATTAAAACCTGATTTACTGTCACTTCTGACTAGTTTAATGCATCCTTGTTGATTAAATGTATTGATTTCTTTAAACACATCTTACTGGACATACACTTTTGAAATATAGCGTAATTTAACTGGGTAATTGGATGTATGAAAGCTGTTAATGGGAACTATTTGCATGAAAAGGACAACCAACTTCCTATTGATAAATGCATAAATAAGTAAATATTATGATTTACACTTGTTATCAGTTCCGTCCAGTTCCAGCATGAATTGGTCAATCATTTCTTGCTCAACTACAGGAATTCCCTATGTGACAGAGAGAAAGAGAGCAGGAAAAATATGACTAACAACCCAACAAATTTATAGTTATTTCTTTCTTTTGTTTCAGAATAAAATGATAAAATCCTCACCTGGCTGATCAGGGCAGGTCCAATAGTTTGGTTCACATGCTCAACAGCCTTTGATACACCTACATTACACAGAAAAAGATTTAAGATATGAGCAACAAACTACAAGTTACTGTAGATAGAATGGTGCTGCAATTAGACACATGCACATCTCTACATTCCCTTGTTTTGTTTATGCCACAAAGCTACAGATTGTCAGATTTTTCTAATTAGTGATTTCAGTCAAGCGAGAGCAATAAACAATATGATTTATTTCATGCAAACATTATGCACAGATTCTTGCATTACTCACCGATCACATGCACTAGCATGTCAGATTTTAAAATTGTTTTTTTTATAATACACAATTCACACCAAATAATTCGACACTGGGTTGAACGTTGTGCAAATTCAGAGCCATCAAACCAACAACAAAAAAAAGGTTTCTCACTAGTTTATTGGGTACCTGTTAACACAAGGCTGAACCCAGATATTAATCAGTACATTAATAAGTCCTCCTTTCCAATCTAACAGAAAAAAATAGAGTGGGGAAGAAAAAACAGTCCTTTGTGTTCAGTAAACAAATCTAGCTCAGCAAGTCTTGGTTATTTCCAAAACAATTAACAATAAATTCTGTAAAACCAGATGAAATGTGATTTCTTGTTTCATCCAGTTCATCAGAAACATGAAAAAGGAAATTCACCTTTGCCCAGGTAACGTGACTTGTCATTGTCTCTCAGCTCCAATGCTTCATAGATTCCAGTAGAAGCTCCACTAGGGACAGCAGCACGAAACAGACCTGTTTCAAAACCAGTAGATGAGTTCTCATTTTGCTTGTAATATCAGTACACTAAACCATCTAGGTTTCATTTTCAGGTTGGAAAGAAACGTCAAGGGGAATCACCTTTCTCTGTGTAGAGGTCCACCTCTACAGTGGGGTTGCCCCTAGAATCAAAAATCTCACGGGCGTGTATCTTTAGGATAGACATGTTCCTTAAAAAATAGCAATAAAAGAGATCAGATTATAAGGTAAAGGGACCTGCTTCTGCTGTAATGTGTATCACTACAAATCTAGCCACACATCTAAAGCAGATTTCAAGGAAACCTGAGAACACCATCTGTCTTACAGTAATGCTACTGACCCACAGGGTCACTTTGTCAAATCCTCTTTCCTGTTATTAGGCCTAATCATTATTGAAGGGAAACATCTGCATGAATGTCACATGTCTTTCAAGCAAATATACGATTAATAGCTTTTAAATATACACACATTATTTTGAAGATTGTGCTATTCCTTGGGGCATTATGAGAAGCTCAGGTCTAATTGGATTAGCAGCTGTCACACTCTGGTCATTAACTGTATATAGAAAACTAAAAGCTTACTGAACTGGTCTAGAAGTTTTTGCCTACACATAATACAAACCAATCAAAACTATTTGTTCAACTGTACAACTTTACAGATTCGAACTCATTTCCTTACTGGAATCGGATAACTTTCTCGTATAGTTTTCTCGTATAGCCAATATTTAATCCCATTACAGTGAGTGAATATGAGTGGGCGTGATGGAAAGCACGACTCATCACTCATCGTGTCACGTGCTTATTCATGGTGACTCGCATCCAGCATTTTATTTATTTTATCACTCGATATTGAGAACGTAATGCTTTCTGTCTAATTATCAGAATAACAGCGTATTGTGATTTCTCAAGATTAACAAAAAAAGCCTGATTGCAATATAACTAGATAAAATGTAATGCTGGCTAGAAGATCACAATTAAGCTTGTATTTAAAAGTCCATAATGCAATGCTTCTTACCTCAGCGATAGCGTATAATTTAAGGACAAGATGAAGAATTCAAGCTTTCACTCAAGTTCACACTCACTGCTGGCGGCTCTGGTTAGAAGAGCTCAGCGTGTGCTTGCTCTCAGAGAAAAAACTCACCCATAGGGGGAGATCGCAGAAAAGACTAGGTAAGGTGAAAGGCAGTTGTCTTACAACATGTGGTGAGGAAATGGGCGGAGCCTCGCGGTCGGGAAGTTGTCGGATAAAAGTGTTTATTTTAACTCTTGTTTTTTTAAAACTTCACTGCATATTGACAACTTATGGGCAAAACGATTTTGTAGGAATAAATACATTTTTAAACCAATGCGATGTTTTCACGTGTTACCAGTTACTTTTCTCAACACTGCTAGAGCTTGACCAATCACAGTCGTTGACGATCACGAGATTCACGTATCATAAAGTGTAATTTATTAGCAATTGCCTTAAATTTATTTTTTTATTTATATGACTGGTAAATTTTTTAGAATGAATAGATTTACTTATATATAATCAATTATACTTAGATGTGGACATGTCTACAAAAAGATAAAAAATTATCTGAAATTTGAATGCAGCTCAAAGGAGATTCGGCTTTCCGAGCAGCCATGCGCTGCCTTGAGGAAACAGATATTATCTAGCAATATTTTCCACACAGTGGGGGGACATATTATGTAGTTATAGTGCGTTATCCAGCAATGCAATGAAATTAGTTTTTCAGAATAAATTTGATTAGGCTATATGCCATGGTTTGATCATTTGTTTTATATTATTAGAATTTTTACGAATGTAGAATATTCAGTGTTTTCCAAATCTAGCTGAGACTTGAAGATGTTTAGAAACAATATAGAAGTAATATATTTTACCACTGCAGCCTAGAAAAGAGGATGATGCACAGTCCTGCCAGTCTTCTGCTGAAAGCAATGCAAATAATATTGCAAATTCAAAATCTCAGATTGTTAAATGATTAACCTTCCACTGTATTCTTGTCTGTGGGGAGAAAGTGATGCAACTACAAGAGGCACAATAGAGTGTTTGTGTGGTGGAGAATCCTGGCAACTCATTCCCTTGGGCCAGTAATCCCTCAGGTCATTGCCCCCACCCTCCCTCTTCCATTGCCTCTTTTTATCACGCTCTCTTTCCACCTTCCCTCTCACACACATTCATACACTTCCTCTGATCCATTTTTCTTTATTTATTTTCCTAGAATGCTCAAGCCATGTTAGCTTAGATCAATTTCACATAAAGGTGCGTATTTTGCACAGTTTGTTGTGTGGAAACGGTTGATGTTTTGTCGCTTTTTCAGGTACAGGTTTCTCAGGAGGCCTCCTGACAGCCAGCTGATCCCCATGTTCCTCCTTATGCCTCACAAATAAGACCTCAGGGATCTCATTAGTAATCCACACACAGGTTTGTGGATATAGTGAGGCATTGACCTGTTGCCTGGGTTACAATGCAGTCCCTGTGTCCCAGCATAAACTCCTGCTAGAGTTAGAATTCTCAGATCCTTTGTTTGGTGCACATAGATGCATGTTCGAAAACTTGATTATTGACTGCACAAGCTGTTTAAATAATTATTATATACAGCAAACAGGCATAAAAAAACACAAAGCCACATATAAAAAGTACATTTTTATTGTTTAAA
>JAUYWG010000039.1:14144398-14156155 GCA_034779775.1 Enteromius afrohamiltoni | reverse complement strand
ATATATATATATATAATTTTTTTTTTTTTTTTTTTTTTTTTTTAATTACTCGGCTCTCTGGAATGTTATATATATATATATATAAAATGCTTGATTTTATTTTTTACCAAAGTGTGATGGATAGGCTAATATTTTTTCTTGATTTTGTTTGTTTGCTTTTGTTGCTTTTGTAATAAGCGCAATATGCTTTCCCCGTTAGAAACAGATTACAAATTTAAGAACAAGCTTAAATAATTATTCATGTTTGTGACACTTTAAAATCCCCCAAAATACTGAGAAATATTTTTCATACCAAAATTAGGTAGGCTACCAAAATACAGTTCAAACTAAACTGCACCTGAACAGTCTCTAAACGTGATGAATGTACAAAATGTAGCCTTGAATGTGATTGAGTGTAATATGTTGATTTTATTTGGCTTCACTATTTGGTAGCTATTGAGCTGGAAGTCTCTCTACACGTCTCTCAACGTGATAAAAGGTCGATTAAAGCGTCACTTTTCTTACTCCAAACATTTTCTTCAAATAAAACCATAACCATGCCAAACATTTTCTATATTCCGACCCAATGAGCAATAATTAACAATATACAACTAATAGGTTTGAATTAAATCAAGTTAAATGTAGGCCCTGCATAATATTTTTAAAACATATATTAATTCCCATGTTAGGTAATCTGCGCGCACGCGCTAATTCTAAACCAGAACCTAAGAATCATACATTCTTCTTTTTATGCTCTTGTAGCCTTTGCTGCCATCTAGTGTACCAAGTAGACAGCTCACAACGAGAGAGAGCTATCCATCTTTTTCTCAGACATTCAAACATGCATCAGAGCAAACACTTAATGACATTTCCAGTTTTAATGTTGACATTACATTTAATCACATTCATTTTTAATTATACAAGCCTTTCTCTTCAAAAGTTTATATGACTGAAAATAACATTCAACATGGGGCATGCCTGCTTTGCATTGTAAGAATGGGGAAGGGTTGCGACTGCAACATCAACAGACTATAGGAGATCTCCGATCTGTTTATAGAGACTGCAATGTCCATCTAACGGAATGACTGTCAAGGCGTTGCTCTTTCTACAAATGGCTGTGGCAAAAGTAGTGTCTGCTGCGCCAACACAAACGAACACAGGAGAAGCTGACTGCAACTGCATACCCATATATGTTATGTACATACACAGAATTACATACTTACAAGAAGATGTAAATACTGTATATAAAGAAACATAATCAAAAAATTGAATCGAAATTCTTGAGACGAAACATTAACATTAACACATCTTTTCATCAGGGAGGATAGAAACATTGAGTGTAAATCACCTCATCTGAGCATTTTACAAGTCCATCTCTGTGTGGTACATTCATACAGAGAGTAAGACGGTTTGAGAGCGAGACAGTTTGAGGACCTTCAGAAATGCAGTCTCCGGGAAAGAGTCCATGCATGGGCAGCTCTCGTTCTCCCTCTTTAACTCTGACACATTTGAGACACATTCACATTAATGTACAGTACATCACAGTCATTGAGCTTCGCCTAAGCTTTATTATGACAATGTAAATCTACCGCCAATAGGACAGGTCATTCGATAAAGTCACTGCAAAACCCTCTTCGAGTGGAATACCATTCCAGGTTTAGATGAGAAACTCAACTAAAATCACTCGATGAGAGGTTCAATGTTGGTTTCATGGAAACGAAACGAAACAAATCAAAACTGAAAGGTTTATACTATTTCCCATTTAGGGCAATAAGCACATTCAGTCATTATACATCTTAGCGAAATCATGATCTCACATAGGGACTTACAGTACTTTCAGATGATTGCTCACCTCATTACAATTTCAGTGCAATTTACCTGGGTCTAACACGTAAGTCAAGGGCTGATTCTCCTTGATAGTGAATGAAATGAATGAGGTGTATGGAAGGTATAAAAGCATAAAACAAATAAACCAACCAACAAAACAAGCATTTACACTCCAAAGCGGCCCCACGCAATCAAAGTCAACACAGGATTCTAGTTAGTATGTGCTACTGTACCTTTAAATTTCCACTATAGCTACACGTTATTTTAAAAGAGTGGACAAAAATCACTTATGGCACAATCGAGTTCTCTATGATCCCACACCTACAGACAAGATGACTAGTGTTTTTGTTTTGTTTTTTCTTCTCAAGCCTGGTTTAAATACACATATAGCGCATGTTTATCAAGATGAGGCCTGAGAAAGACAGTAAACCCACTGCTCATCCAGTCCTTTCTGAATGCACACACAACTGTGACTTGTATCACAGAACACGTTTGTGAACAACTCAAACAAATTCTGATATGACTCCATTAGCTGTTATTGCAAAATGTTTATCATACCACAATACCAAAATATAGATGTTAAAAACTAGATCGATCCTCTGAAAAGTGTCTAAAAGTGTCCAAATAGTTCATCATCGCATTCTTAAAGTACAAGATGTATGTAATTGTGATTGTGAGTGTAATATGTTGATTTCATTTGGATTTACTATTTGGCAGCAATATTGTGTTGAACTGCAAGGCTCTCAAAACGAAAACGTCGTAGCATATATTCTTTCGAGTCGTTTATTTTCGCTTTTACTTTTAAATTTGACCATTTTGGTGGTAAAAAAATAAATCACATTTATTACTCTGCACAATTTCCTTAAAAAACAAGATACTGGTACCTGACCCTTAAAATATTTTCTCTCAATTATGGCTTTTGGCAAAACAATCTAAATCTACTGGGATGCCGTAAGTTTCCAATGGAGTTGAAATAGTAAGTACACCATTAGATGTTCGCTAAAAAATGTGTACAATAAGTAAGGCCCACTAAGCCCTGCGCTCAGAACAATATGGCTGCCAGTAAGCTTTTGAAAAACTGGGTCTACATCCACGCCCAGCAAGTAAGATAAAAACCTCTGCTCTTGGAGGTCCCTAGCAAAATTTTCATAACTGTATAGTAAATGTATAGCTACATCAGTATCGTTGGTGAGCGAGAAATCCATTTTAGGGCTGAGTTAACAACCATAAGAAAGCAAATGCTAAAATTGAAAAACAAAAGATGTGTAACCATTTTAGAACACCAACAGTGTTAGAAAAATAGCTGATTTATGAAATTCCAATGAAAAAGAGCAGTAATGTTAGAGACTACAAAATATCACCTTTAACTAATTAGGATAGATACCACGGGATTTCGTTGGGAATACACGGACACGTCTAGTTTTCTTTTTGTGTGTACTTGTAGACAAAATATCATCATCAAGCCCTGAACTGATCATGATGTAATTGTAAAGAACAGCTGCATTTATGTTTTACATGTTGCTGATTGTTAGCCCTAAAATTCAACATTTACCAATGGCACATATTTCAGTGATATCATTATATTTTTGGCACAATATGTTCAAATACAGTTATTATTCAACATGAAACTGCAGTTTAAAAAAGACATTAAATAATACCAAGGTAGATTCTGTGGTTTCCCATACCACCTTTGGTATTTCTAAAACGACTAATCTAACAACAGGTTATCTACGTTACCAAAAATTCAAATACGAAACAATAAATAAATGAATAAATAAACGAACAGACAGAGCTAGATAGATAAATAATTCTAAATTAAATAAATATGTTTTGCCTCATGATTTCTGGCATATTTTTAAGATATAAAAAATAATTAACATTCGTACCTCTGAATATGCATATGGTGCTTTACATAGCTTTACAAAACATAGATGTACATAAATACACTCTCGGATTCACAGAAAATTGTCACTCTCGGGTATATTGTCACTGGGGATGTGAGAATAGGGTTTTTTTGTATCTTACTTTCACTATTTAACTACTTTTCCTATTTTTTGTTTTCTTTTTTACTTGAAAATATTTTCAATGCAAATATCTGCTTTAAATTGCGCTTTCCTTTTAATTTCTGGGAAAATGAAAAAACAATATCTGACCGTGTTCTGAGGGGGAAAGACAGCTAAATGAAAATGACTTTCAAAGGTGCTAAGAGCAAAAGCTTGAGCAGATACTGAACAAAATAAGCTCATTTTTAGATCTGAATTATCCTGCTTTTTCATGTTTTGCTGGGCAGAAGTCTAAATCTCAGCACTTAAAAAGAAGCACAGAGAATTTTACGAAACCAAAGAGATACTATGGATCATGTTCTGAATAATTCCTTTTAATTGTGTCAGCTTTAATTTGACATATCTTTGTGAGAAATAATCAAATAACGGGAGGCTCAGTTACAATTTGAGAACTATACGTGCAAACTGAATTGATCAAATCAATTCCTGAGGATAGGAGAATCAAGAGGCATTCAAATACTGAACAATTAGGTCTCGTCATCCTTGTTGCAGCCTCCACATAGCTACACATGGGAACGGAAACAGGCAACAAGAGAGACTCATATCATTATTATGAAAAGCTTGTCTTTAGTTAATTCTGAAATTATCTTATGTGGTAATGAAACACTTATGGTGGTTTCAAGTCTGTTCTGCTCAAGTGTCAAAAAATGGTAGAGAAAAGGTTAAAAAAAAAAAAACAGTTCACTTAAAAATAATTCATTCATTTTAACATGATTCAAAATATACGATTCTTTTAGTTGTCGAGCAGACTGCCGTCTTTCGGGTGAACTACCACTTTAAATCAACAAACCATAAATGACAAATATATAAAACAAACAAACGAAACAAAACTTAAGACACTTAGAAACACTGCAGACTGTTTCCTGAATAAAGTATTTTTTATGAACCCGATTCTTTGGCCCAAAGCCCAGACAGCAACCCAAAACCACGGTGATAAGTAGTTAACGATCATCTCCCAACCTTCCCACGCAAAATGTGAGAAAATAATAAATAAAATGCTCAGTGTTCGGCTCAATGGAGTTACTATTTCATCAAGCAGCAGTTGGTATGAGTGTAGAAAATGAGAAAATAGAAGCTTCACTATAATGGTGGGAGGAAAATACCACCAAAACTCTCTTTACTGAACATCTTTATTCCTGTCATACCTGTAACTCTTTTAACCCTCTCACAGAGGCAAGTCGGTACTGTTGTGGCGTGTCTTCCGTGAGGTGCCGTCATCCCGAGGGAGAGCCTTCTGTAGGTTGGACATGGCTGCTGTCTTCTTTAGGTCGATCACGGCGTAGCATTCTCCACGGCGGGAGGACGGAGCTGCTGCAGCAGCAGCCATGCCACGTTTGAGGGGAGGAGGTCTCTGTGGTAGCGGAGCCCCTCCACCGTGTCCCGAGCAACCGGAGGGCTCACCCTCCAGGTCCACTTGGATGTAGTTGAGCTGGCGAGAGGGAGGAGGAGGCGGGTGACGGCTGTGCTGCTCGCAGGTGGTGCTGCCACGTCCCACTCGCTGACGTCTGAAGTCGAAGTTGAAAACCCGGTTGGCCCTCTCAGGCGGGTGAGGGTGGGGAGGGCAAGCGTGACGGAGACGTGTTGGAGGCTGTAGCTGTTAAGAGTTCGCACGTAAGTTATAAATCACAAGTTTTCCACTGACCAGTGACTTTCTATGTTTGTTTGTTTTTTTTATTTAATACAGAAAGAACTCTTAAAGAGCATTTACATTATGTTCTATAAAAGTATATACTATAGATTTTTCTGACTATATCATTATTTTATATTTAGTATACAATTAATTTATTATATTTCATTTTTACATTTATTATATTTTATTGAAATGTGCCATGTAATTTATATGACTGTCCAGGCCTGGAAATAATTGTTTTAAAATTCCCTGATATTTCCCTTGAATTAGATTTGGAATATTCTTTACATGTATTAGCTTGAGCTTTTGCTTACACACATATTTAGTGTTTGAAGAGACAGGGATTACACTACAAATTATTATAAAAATGACTGCACTCTGAAAGAGCATAAACTAGTTCTAGGAATAACTATAAAATATATATTTACTCTTGAAATTACAGTTACTTTTTAATTTGTATTTTGTGTTCTTGTGTCCCTGATTTTCCATTATATATATTTTAAACAACATACCAAACTTTCAAACGGCAATAACCATCCAAAGAGCAATAACTAATTACAGAATTTTGGAGATAATCATAACTATTTAAATAAATATTCAATCTAGAAATGTCCCTAACATCCCTTACAATATTATTATTAATAATTTTGTACAAGAATTGTTATGTGTAATGTATGTAATATATTACCCAATGTGGTAACACTTTATAACTACACACTATGAATCATTAGTTAAGCATTAGTAAATAGTCAGTTCATCCTTTATAAACCATTGTTCCAACATTAATAGTCATTAGTGAGCAGTTTATAAAGGAAGCTATTAATGCATTGTTCTTGATTTATAAGCATATCTAAATGTACAAAAATGTTTCAAGCCTCGGTTATCTTTTTTAACATAACATTTCAAGATGCAAAATAATATGAAACTGTACAACTGTACACTTAAATTTTTTTTTTTCTATGAAATTGAAGGTTTGTTTTTCATTTATCAAGTGTACAGTTGTACAATTACCTTTTTTACATCTTGAAATAATAATTCTGTGTTCTGTACCCCTCTGTGTTGAGTTTGTTTAACTTTTCTGTTTGGAAGATAAATTACTCTTTACATCTGCTTTATAAGGTATAAATAGTCCTCACTTCAGATGAGCTCACAAAAACACAGACTAAATGCTTTATAACTACCACACTTAATCATGAATTACAGCAGAAACATAAAGCATTTATTAACACACTGAGCAACTATTATCATGTGTCTAAATGATAAGATTTATTCATGTAAATTTAAATAATTTATTATTCATTAATTTATTAATAAATTAATTGCAATTTTGTTTTTCTGAGCCAAAAACAAATATCACACATTTTCCCCAGATCTACTAAATTTACCCACTAAAATGTCATTCAGTGTAACAATCTTGTCAGGCATACTCTTCGAAACCTTAAAAGTAGACATTTTACATACATTTAATGTGGACTGTAAATGAATATTTTAAAATTCCCTGATTTTCCCCCTTAATTCAATTTGGCATATTCTCTACATGTATTTACTTGTGCTTTTGTTGACGCACCTGTTCAGTGTTGACATAGTTCTGCAGGGCATCGCGATGAATCCCACCACTGCCGCCACTCTCCTGATGGTATCCGTTTGGGGTTGCGGGCCCTTCAGAATACTCATACTCATCATATTCCTCTTCCTCTTCCTCCTCATACTCGTCCTCATCCTCGTCTTCATCCTGATCCTCTTCTTCCTCGCGCTGAAGAGCACGGTATTCCCAAACCGGGGGGAGCGATGGAAGGTTCTCATAGTTGAGCAACGCGGTTCGCCGATGACCCCCAACCCCCATTCCCCTGTCACAGGTGTATCCCTGTGGAGGCAGCGAGGAAGCGTGCGTGTGTGTGAGCGGGAGGGAATGCGGGTGCGTGTGTGTGCGGGAATCACCAGTGGTGCTGCTACTGCTACTGGAGCCCAAAGACTGAGACTGAGACACAGTGCTCGGACTCAGCCTTTGTCTGCGTGTCCCTCGAAGTCCGTTGATATTCTCGTACGTCAGCTGACTTTCCGGGCAAGGCTCCATGCTGGGGTGTCGGTGCACTAGATGATGGCAATGGTGGTAAGAGTGTGTGTTGCACATATGTACGGATGGAGTCTCCTCTCCTTCTGTTTCGGAGCTGACGTCTGGCGCCCGAAGCGGGTGAGTGACGTGGCGGTCTCTGTCTCTTTCCATCAGGTGGCGCTGTGCTGGGGTTGGACCCAACATGAACTTCACCTCCTGGGCTCCAGGCTGGAGGAAGACCTGAGGGTCTTTGTGAGGGTCATCCAGGGGGCAGCAGTGCATGCTGGGCTGGCCTGGGACTGGGCCCCCACGTATGGTGGTGGTAGTTGAGGTTTCCGGGTAGGTGGTGGGCCGCACTTCAGGCAGGGAGTGGACACAGTGGCGGCTTGAGAGGTCAGTTTCCATGCCCACTGTATTCACATACGTATGGGTCTGGTAAAAAAACAAGAAAGCTTAGTTAAACTGATGTTTAAGTGACTGACCGCACACTATTTACCTAAATTTTGCACCTGGAAAAGGATGCTAATCTGTTCCACTTTATACTGCATGTGTGTGAAGCACAGGATCTGAACGGGACTCTTATTACAGAATCTTATGATGTGTTTCTACAAATAATAATACAGCAAATCTAAAGGATTTTCTGTGTGTTTAATTTACAAAATATGTAGATTTATAACACTATACTGTATACAAGGTAGCATTTCCTCTTTTTAAAGTAACAGAAATGCAATCATGAATCTATCAGAACTCCAGAAATGTGAAAAACATGCAATTTTCTAAAATTAAGTAATTTTATTATTGAAATTTACACAGCCGTCAATTATTTTTCTTTTAACTTAAAGGGAGAGTTCACCTAAAAACCAAACCTATGATTTATGCACCCTCAAACAATCCTATGGTATATATATGATTTTTTTCCTTTTAGATAAAAACACGATATTAAAACATTTCCTGGCTCTTCCAAGTTTTTTTTATGAAGGTGAGTAGTGATTCAGATTTTGAGGCAAAATAAAATGCCTTCTAATGTAAGGTGATGTGAAGAAACATATCTATATTTATTTGACATACTAATCTCTAGCCTCCACAAACTGCTGTACACACATTCACAGGATAGTGGCATTCCAGCGGATGATGTTGATCATTTTCATTTTTGGGTAAACTATTCCTTTATAAATAATTGCAAAAATGAAAGAAAAGGGTCTAACACTATTTGTTTTTGTTTATTTGACAAATACAGTGCTGCTTGAGCATCCAGATACTTTCGTGGTGACTGAATGTGTGCACAGGCAGGTGTTTGTCCTCACTTGGTCATCCAGTCCCATGAGGCTGTGTCTGTGGTCGTTGGTGAGAGAGGGTTGCGATGAGTCTGCACTGATTGGGTATCCTGGGTATCCATTAGGAAAACCCTGCATCGGGAATCCAGGGGCTACACAAACAACCAAAGAACAGTACACATAAGCAGGCGACATTTAGGTCTTCCTCCTATAAGTTAAGTTCTGTTGATATGCAGAAAAATGTTTATTTAATCAATAACGTGTAATGCGAGTCAACAGTCCTCAATAGTCAATGCCTAATAAAAGCCAACTGATGACAAAATAAAAGAAAGAAAACTATTTTGTTTCTATGGGGTATTTATGATAATTATGCACACCTACACTAAATATCTATGTTTTAAAAACTAATTTCTCACATCGTAAGACTATGTAAGTAACACTGAAACAAGCACGCTCTGTGATATTGTGAAAGTGCTATACAAATAAACTTGAAATGCAAAAGGCTAAAACGGTGACTAGTTACAGAAAGGTTATAAAAATCTTAATGTCAATGTTATTTGACTACTGTACATTTACAGAAATGTCAATGCTTGCCAGCACACTTGAAAATAAAAATGAAGTTGTGAGAGACATTTAATGAATGGAGTGTGAAAATATGTAAATACGCTTTCTACTGCTAAAAAAAGCAATTCCTTTGATGTGACATTGTAATTAACTTGTTTATCGCTATTTCATAACTGATATTGTACCCTATTAAAACAGTAAAGCCTAATCAAATGATTAGTTCATTTGTTTAAGTAAGTAGATATTTTAGCTCACTATTGGGTGTCTGTGGAGTTCGAGGCATGTCCATCTCTGGCGCATGCCCGGGCCGGGTCATGATCATGGGCTCCTCCACTACATTGATGCTGTTACATTGCATCAACTCCTGCAGCAGGTTGAAGATCTCTTCTGCACGAGAGCACTTGAATGCAAAGATTCCTGTCAAAACATGCAAGAAAACAGGAAAACATAAAAACAATAGTAATTACTTCATCAAGTTCACAAAAATATATGGGCACACAGAATCTAAATTAGGATGATAGCATTTAACTGAACTTAATTTAGAAATATCTACAACGTTACTAGGATACACATTCAATTAATGGGGTAAGTTCACCTAAAAATGAAAATTCTAAGAATTTACTGATTCTCACGTCATTATATTAGAAAATTAATATATTTGTAATGAAAGTGGATTGTCCAACAATCCATATGAATTGAGTGACTTCTTTCAAATGTTCTGATGAGATATGATCACTTAATATGATGAACAGATTTAATTTACCCTTTTTTTCCTTTTTTATTTATAGAATAAACCTCTAAGTTTCTGTATTTGCAATAGGTGTATGCATGTATGTGACCGTTGTTCAGATGTAAATAAAAGTCTAATTTATACCCCATAAAGCAATTGCATCTCTTCACAAACGTCCTTTGATTCATGAGGATTTTTTACATTGTTTACTTTATGCCTTTTTCCATTTTTAAAGTTTTGTTTATCTGGACTTTCAGGTTTCAGAGGTTTTATCGCAAATACTCCAATCTATGTTTCAAAGATTGACTTTATGGTTTTTATTGGTTTGGAATGACACGAGGGTGAGTAAATTATTACAAAAATGTTATTTTTGGGTGAACTATCCCTTTAAGGAGCCAAATCAACCACCCACCAATATACCTGCCGATGAGAGAACGGAAGAGTTCACAGAAGGTTTCGGCATTTGCTTTACACACAATTTAGTCTCACATCTGTATAAAGTAGAAGTAGGAATTATCTTACCTTGTCCTGTCTGACAACGACGGCCACTCTCGAAAGAGAAGAGGTTGGAATCGTAACCGTATCGCCGCAGGCAAAGGTATGGCCACCGGATGGCATCCCGTTTGCGTGTGTGCAGAATGAGCTCTGTCTGTGTGAGCTCCATGGTTCCTGAGCCCAACTCATTTCCCTCATCGTCCACATTAGTCACCTGTCAGACACAACCAACCAAAAAACTATTCTCAAATGTTGCACTTAAAAATAATATTCACTGACAAGGTGCTTTTTAAAGTTTGTTTTTATCTTGTGAAATGCACCTTGAATTTGTTGAGATGGTTGTCTCGGATAGCGTCTCTGTATAGACAGCTCCAGCAGCTCCCCATAGCTTCAGCAGGCCAGCTGAAACCTTAAACAGAGACAAATGGGACAGATATTGCAGGGGCTATTTGGAGACAGCTAAAAATTTACAAGCAAAACATTTAGAATCGTTTTATTTATTTAAAACAAATAAAAAAGTACACTTATATGCTCACCTGGTCCAGGCCATCAGTGGGAGTGATGCTTGCGTCAATCCCAGAATCCTCTGCTGGGTGTCATGGCGGAAGTGGGATGTGCTGGTAAGAGCATCCAGTCCCAGTGCACAAATGTTTCATTTCTCCTACGAAGCAGAGAAAAAGAAACTTGATGTACAATCCTTAGCATACTGTCCTCTTTTTCAAAAAACCGCCCGAGCTGTGATTAAGACACAGGGAATGAAGTTGCTCTGTCTCCTCTCACTCCCACTGGATAAATAAAATGTAATTACTTTATACTGAGAACCTTATTCTCAAGTGGAATCAGCTTACAACTCGTAGTTTCACCTTCAGTCTGTAAGATGTGCACAGATACTGTCAAAATAACCAATAAACACAACTAACTTATATTTCAGGTGGCTCACAGAAAGAAAAAAGGTTATGGGCTATTTAAGTTTAAACAGGTCGGCTCACTCAGATTTTAAAATCATTTACTCTCCTTTAAGATATTTTGAAGATTGTAACCAAACAGTTACTTGTAGCCATGTAAAAACAGTTACTTGTAGCCATGTAAAAAAATAACATGGAAGGCAAAGACTATCTGCTGTTTCTTTAAAATATCTTCTT